>PVJN01050760.1:0-14717 GCA_004026805.1 Lasiurus borealis
AGTTGTAAGAAACAAGCTACCTACTTCATGGTCCTCTTCTTCATATTCTGGAATACAAGGGTATGTGTAAATATTTACAAATTCAGGTGCTAAGAGTTTCGCGTGTATAGCAGTACTTTTGCCATCTGTTTCATTTGGATGTTTAATGATGTCAATCTTCAGTGGAAGCTAAAATCAAAGGGAAAAAAAGACAAGTGAAGAAACCAAATATTAAAATTCTAAATAACATGTTTATAAAAATGGTCTTTAAAGCTTAAACAGCAAACTCACACTACATCTCTATAAATATACTTATAGTTTGAAAGTCATACATATCTACACCAGGATATTAAGAACAATAGAGTGATAAAGCAAATCCAAATTTCTTCCTCGGTGTTGTTAATCCTATGATAGAACAACTATTTTAACTCATTTAACAGAGAATCTGCTCTTAAAACAAAGCTCCAATGTCATTTATCATTTTTGTTACAAAACCATTGAGTCCAATCACTTCTATTTCTCATCTGTGCTAATATTTTTTTAGAATTCCTATAGGCTTCAATTTTGTTCATTTTATGACACATAAAAGGAAATAAAAGTTTGGGCAAAGTTTCATATCTAAAGTTCAAATTAAAACGTTCTGTTTACATCCTTTGACGCATATATACTATTATATTTAGTTGTGAATATCTTCATTCTCAGAAGTGTCTTTTAGCAGCACAAATGAAATAATTACCAACTGAAAAAAAACACTAACAAAATGGATCTAGGAGGTGCATTCTATGGGTAAAAAATAACTCTCTCAAAATGAATTTCTCTTAAAGTTTAATTATTTATTATGGATTATGCCCTTTCTCTATGCAAAAGTAATATTATTTTGCATTTCTTTAGTTATATTTTTCAATTACTTCACTGATATGGTTTGGTTTTCCACATAATGCTTGTGCAAGTTCTGAATTCAGCCATAATTATGAAAATGAAAGCCTAATCATATCTCTCCCATTATACATAAGATCCCTCTCTGAGATGGACTTTGCACTGCAGGTTTCAAAGGACTTATTTATTATGATAAGCACTCTTCCAGCTCCTGTCCTACACTAAACAGGCAAGGCTCTGGGTGTTTATCCTGAGCACACAGCTATTGTATCCTGGAGTTCAAAACAATTTTTTAAACAGCTTTATTAAAGAGGAGAAACTGATACAATAAACTACATACACTTATAGTGTACAATCTAGTGAGTTTTAACATGTTACACCCTTGAACTCATCACTACAATCAAGATGATGAACATGCCCATCACTCCCAAAGTCTTCTTGTGCCTCCCTTTGTCCCTAATCTCCATCAACTACCACCCACAGTCCTTAGGCAACCACTGATGTGCTATCACTACAGATAAGTTTGATTTTTTTTTATTTCTATAAAAATGAAATTATACAATATGTATTCTCTTCACCTAACTTTCTTCACAAAAATAATTATTCTGAGATTCATCCATGCTACTGTGTGTATCATTAATTCCAGAACTATTTTTTTAAGGAGTAGTTGGTACATGCTACTAAATGATCTCAATGGCACATGTTGTATCTTTCCAGTCTAGAGACTCAGTGCATGATTTTGTGCACAGGTGGGGTCTAGGTCTGGACAGTGATCAAGGCCATCAGGGCCGTCTTGCCCAGTTCTGATTAGGGCTGATTGGATTCTGCCAGCTGTGGGGAGAGACAGAAATGGACCGCAGGTGGTTGGCCAGCCAGCTGGGAGGAGGGACTGCGAGAGGTTGGCTGGCAGGCCCCAATCAGGATGGGTCAGGGCCAGCCAGCAGAGGGGAGGTACTGGAAGAGGTTGGTCAGTCATGAGAGGTTGGCTGTGGAAGCACACTGACCACCAGGGGGCAGCTCTGGTTGACTGGTTATTCCAGTTGTTTAGTCATTAACGGTCACTGAGGCTTTTATATATATACTATGGGCCTGGTGCACAAAATTAGTGCGTGGGAGGAGGGAAGGGGAGCCTTTAGCCCAGCCTGTACCCTCTCCAATCTGGGACCCTTCAAGGGATGTCTGACTGCCGGTTTAAGCCCGATCCAGATATGATCAGACCTTAATGGGCAGTTGAACATCCCTCTCACAATCCAGGACTGCTGCCTCCCAACTACTCACCTGACTGCCTTCCTGACTGCCCCTAACCAATTCTGCTTCCAGCCTGATCACCCCCTAATCACTCCTCTGCCAGCCTGATGCCTAATTGCTCCCCTGCCAGCCTGTTTGCCCCTAAATGCCCTCCCCTGCAGGCTAGGTCACCCCTAACTGCCTTCACGTAAAGGCCTGGTCATCCCTAACTGCCCTCCATGCAGGCCTGGTCCCCCGCAACTGCTTTCCCCTGCAGGCCTGGGTCCCACCCAACTGCCCTTCCCTGCAGGCCCAGTCACCCCCAAATACCCTTCCCTGCAGGCCTGGGTCAGCCACCAAATGCCCTCCTTTGCAGGCCTGGTCCCCCCAACTGCCCTCTCCTGCAGGCCTGCGTCTTTCCCAACTGCCATCTCCTGCTGGCCTGATCGCCCACAACTGCCTTCCCATCTCGGCCATCTTGTGTCCACATGGGGGTGGCAATCTTTGACCACATGAGAGTGGCCATCTTGTGTGTATTGGAGTGATCGTCAATTTGCATATCACTCTTTATTAGATAGGATAGATGATTATGTGAAAGAGGACAGTGTATGCCCCAGAAGGGCCATAAATGTTTCCCAAATAGTTTGCAATCTCTGGTATCAAACCCAATTTCTCCTACCATGTAGGCCTAGTGATTAGTTATAAGTTAGGGCCAACTCTTTAAAATCATCAAAGCAACTTCTAGCTATAGAAAATTTACCATTTAAGTAGACAGTTCAACCATGATTTTATATCAATCTACCTCTGGCTGAATTCTACATCAGATGTCCCTCATGATGCTCATTCTCAGGTAAACTATATTCCCTTTCCCCAGGGTCTGTCAGTACCAGGTCAGCATTAGCTTTACCCAGGGAAGGTAGGAAGAGGAAAGAACAAAAAGAAAGCAGATCATGGAAAAGTATTTTAGTGCTGATAAAATCAATTTTCTTTTATGGCTGATGAATAGAGCTGAAAATTCCAAAGGTGATCAATATTTTTGACCAGTCAGCTATCTTTGAAAAATATCATTTGTATCAAAGACACAGGACTGAGTGTTAGGAATTTTTTTTTACAAACTATGTACTTAGCCTATTATAGACTAAAATTTACAAAGAGAAGAAAATTATGCAAAATTTGTGCTCAAGAATTATTCCTGAGACCTAGCTGTAGTTCTCTGGGAGTTAAGCCTGACATTTTTGATTCTATGCAAAGCAGACATAGATCATACAATAGAAATATATATTTGTGCTGTAGTTCACATATCTTAAAGGAAGATACTTCTTAAATAATGACAGGATAACACAGTTACAATTCAAATACAGATGTTCCATTTTCAAACATGTAAAAAACACCAATCTGTTCTCTAACATGTAATTATCCTATGAGAGATTTTTACCACAAACTTTTCTGCCCAAATTTATCAAAATGCCATTAGCAGAAAGCCTTATCCAAGCCTTTCCCCACATGATGATCAACTTTCCCAAAGAGAGCCTTTTAAAGTCTAAGACTCTAATAAAAATGAAGCTTTCTTTTACTTTATTATTTTCTCCTCAGACCCTCATGCCATTTACATATTAGCTCTTTATTATATAGGACTAGTGAACCGATGCACAAAATTTGTGCACATTAAAAAGGGATTAATTAGAGGAAATATTTTAATATTGCTATTTGCCCTTTCTCTATAATAGAAGTATCAGAGATTAAAGAAATTAGTAAAATGTATATGAAAACCTTCCTCCGATCAGTGTCTGGGGTTCACCAGCAGATCCAGAGTCAAGCCCCCGCCAACCCACATTCACCTTAAAATTGCATAAGACCCAGACCCAGCTAACCACCCAATTCCCATTGGGCTAGATCCAGACCTGGCCAGTCCCACCCTTGTCAAACCCTGACTGGCAGGTCCTCCATCAAGCCCCTCCAGGTGAGGAACATGGCCTGAGAACCCCTATCAAGTCCCATTGGGTGGGGGACATGGCCTGAGGTCCCCCTTCAAGCCCTGCTAGGCAGGGGGGTGCAGCCTCAGGTCCCGTGGCCCAGTGCTAGGGCAGGGGGTATGGCGTGAGGTTCCCTGTCAAGCCCTGTGGGTGGGGGAGCAGCCCAAGGTCCCCTAGCTCAGCACCAGGATAAGAAGCGCACCTTGAGGTCCCCTGTCAAGCCCTACCAGGTGGGGCACGAACCCTGAGATTCCCTGTCAAGCCCCTCAGATCCCTGCTGATTGCTTGTTAAGGCTCCTATGGGAACTTGGTCTCAGCTGTGAGTGCAGCCCTTTTTGTGATGGAATGATGGACAATTAGCATATTCCCCCTTTATTAGATAGGCTAATAGTCTTAGAAAACAACAAAAGTATAAGCAAGTCAATCAATTCACATATATTTTTAAAATCTGGCTTTAAATTACTATAAATTATAACATAGCCCAATGAGTAGGTCTTGGTCTTCTCAATTTTAATTTCATTTCATGTTAGTCACTGACAGGTGCTTCATATTCATTTATAGGATGAAGCTAACCCCATTCTACAGAAGCCTAAACAAAAAGGAACCCTACCTGGTCCTTTGGTATATGGGTATATGTTTTCTCAGAGCAGTCTAAGGACCTGAGGCAGTTTTTGAAGCTCGTCCAGGGAGTCTATAAACTTGTCTCTTGTAGTATTCATGTTTATACCCCATTTTTTTCTATGTTATAAATAAATTATAATCATTAATTTAAAAACAATTGATTTCATTAAAAATAACACCATCTCAGACCCTAGTGTTTTGGATCTGTTTTTCCACAGACAAGAAAAAGGAATAGGTTTCCAGTCTATAGGAATAAATTTCTATTTATATAATTCATTTTCCTAATGATGCTATTTATCAAGTGTATCAATTATATTAGAACAGGAAAATATGAGATGTCTTTTTAAAATCTATGTTCCTACTTTCAAAAATTAAATTTCTTACCAACCTTCACAAGTGGCATCTGCTCCACAGGTACATTTTCAACTGGGACATAACATGTATAGCAGTAGAACATTCTTGAACCACCACATTTAAGACATTTTGATCTTCCATTTTGCTGAGCTTTTTGAAGAACTTCTTGTGATGCTAAGCATAAATTTTGAAGAGGATCTTCTGAAGCTATGGAAGTAGTGTGTGGTTGTTGTATTTCCACAAATCTTGAATTATTTTCTTCCCTTTCTTTAAGAAATATAGGTGGGCTGAGAGACATTTTTCATTCAAACTGAAGTTTAACATCTATTTCTAAAACACATTATCATAGGTACACTGAAAAAAAAATAGTGGGGGGGGGGCAAAATAAAAACAAAACATTTTACTCACTGTCTCCACAAATAAAATTACTCAATTTAATTCACAACTGTATGCTGTTTTTATATTAACAAATGTTAACAAGTTTTTAAATCACTAAATTAGTATACTTTTGAATTAAATTTATTGGAAATACAAAATTAAAATGCAATAAACTCAAAACCATAAATTATCCTTTAGAGCGACCCTCCCATACAAACAGAAAGGTGCCCTAACTGGTTTGGCTCAGTGGATAGAATGTCAGCCTGCTGACTGAAGGGCCCCAGGTTCGATTCCGGTCAAGGGCATGTACCTTTGGTTTCGGGCACATCCCTAATAGGAGGTGTGCAGGAGGCAGCTAATCGATGTTTCTCTCTCATCGATATTTCTGACTCTCTGTCCCTCTCTCTTCCTCTCTGTAAAAACCAATAAAATATATTTAAAAACAAAAACAAAAAATAGAAAGGTGCTCTTAGAAAAATTCTTTTAAATATAAAGTTTAGGTACCAACAATCCATTTTTCAGTGACTCTCTTTGTTCCCAAAACAGTAATTTTGTTTTATATTAGAAATGCAATGGCTTAATGTATCAGCCAGGAATGTATTCAACTGATAGGCTCTTTGAATTGCTATTACATCACATCTAATCTCAACCAGAACTAATAAAAATACAAGGTCCCAATATAATCAACAAAATTTAGTCGGTTATGTTCTAAAAGATACATTCCTCTCCAACTTAAAACACATATAAAAAAATAAAACTAAAGCCCTGGCTGGTGTGGCTAGAGTGTCCCACTGAAGGGTCCTATGTTCAATTACTAGTCAAGGGCAAGAACCTGGGTTTTAGGTTATAGTCTCAGCCCTGATGTGTAGGAGGCAACCAATTAATGCATCTCTCTCATAATTGAAGTTTCTCTCTCCCCTCTTCCCACTCTCTCTATAATCAATGGAAAAAAATATCCTCAGGTAAGGATTAACAATAACAACAATAAATAAATAAATAAATAAATAAATACATACAAACATACATAAATAAACAAACATACACACACACACACACGCGGGCAGCAGAGAGCTACGGGAGGGAACAGGGCAGCAAGCTTTGAGGGGGGTCTGAGGGGCAGCAGAGGGAGCTACAGAAGGGTGGCAGCGAGCTACTGACTACAAACAGAGCAGCAGAGAGCTACAGGAGGGGTAGGGCAGAGGGCAGCAAGCTACGAGAGGGGGGAGCTACAGGAGGGCAGGGCAGCGGGCGGAGAGTTACTGGAGGGTGGCATTGAGCTACTGGTAAGCTACTGGCACAGAGATTCATGTACAGGGCTACTAGTCCTATCTAATAAAGAGAGAATATGCAAATTGATCCTCATGCCGTCACGAACATGGTGGTGCCCACAGTCACAAGATAGTGGCACCGAGTCCCCCAGTCCTTTCAGCTCCACCATTGAGAGAAGAGAGTGGCAGCAAAGCTCCCAATCCCAGCAGACAGAGAGTGGACAGTGGGATATGGCGGCTTCATTCACACGGTGGCAGCGAAGCAGCCAGGCCATGTAGAGAGCAGAGAACCATGGAGAGTGGGCCTAAACTATCAGTAGGACATCCCCTGACAGCTCCTGGATTGGAGAGAGTGCAGGTCAGGCTGCATGAATTTCATGCACAGGGCCTCTAGTATATATATAAAAGCCTAAACGACTGTTACAACTTAATGATTGGAGCGACCAGTCAACCAGTTGCTATGATGAGCACTGACCACCTCGGGGCAGATGCTCAATGCAGGAGCTGCCCCTGGTGTCAGTGCACTTCCAGAGCCAACTTCCTGTGGTCCCTCACCCCAGCCGGCCAATCTCCCACAGCCCCTCCCCCTTATCCAGCCTCCCACAGCCAACCTCCCATGGTCCCTCCCCCTGGCCAGCTGACCCCTGGATAGGCCTCAATCACAGACCAGGCTAAGGGATGCCTCCCATGTACAAGTTCATGCACCTCTAGTAAATTATAAATCCCAGGAAGCTGGAGACCCAAAGAAGAAATGCAAAGGAAAACAATGATGTTCATTAAAGGAAAGTATAATATACTTGCAAAATTTACCCAAGGGGAAAATAAAAATACTGTATAATAAACATTTTTGATGTGTACTGATCAGGTATAGATTTACATTTTTTATTTTTCAGAAAAAGTGCTATTTCAGAATGATAGTCCAATCATTTTTTCCTCTCTCACAACTGGAAAACATTATCTACTTCTGAACCAAATCACCTACTCCAAAATGGCTTCTATCTTTTTGAATACGCCCCCAATGCCTAGAACAGTGCAGGATATTAAGCTGCCACCTTTTATTGAGCCTCAGATCCTTTTAAGATCACTTGAGAGTCTTACTAGTATACCTTATATGTAGCAAATGCATTTTACAGACACAATGTCTTTCTCACAATTTCACGCGATATGCAGATCAGTAGAATTCTACAGATACATGTAAAGAAATCCTAAGATCAAAAACTTATTCTAAGGACAGGAGGCAGCCTTAAAAGTCTAAATTTGGGCTTGTTCTGGTGTTGCCTGAAGTTCTTACAGAGAAACATTTTAGGGCTGTAATAATCTTGAATTACTACAGTCACAGGACTCATCCTAAAACAATCAAACAAAGTGGACTGGACTAATTCATTTCCCTGGGCATTCAAATGGGAAACTACTGGTGCATTTTCTAGGGTTCTCAAAATGCACTCCTCCTGAGATGTCTCAGAAAAATCCCCTACACTTGGGCTTCTATCCATATAACTAAATAGATATTGGTAGACCCTTATCTAAATAATAGAGGCCCAATGCATGAAGATTCGTGCAAGAATGGGTCTTCCTTCTCCTGGCTGCTGGCATCGCCATGGCGACAAAGCAAGCAACCCAACCTGCCCCTGGCTGCTTGGTGGCTGAATATGCAAATTAACCCAGATCTTTGTTGTGTTAATTTGCATACTCACTCCTGGATTGGCTAATGGGCGTCACAAAGGTACAGTCAATTAGCATGTTACTCTTTTATTAGTGTAGATTGTTCCCCTACAGAAATCAGATATAAGCACCTGTGAGACAGTGAAAGGGGCATGTTTATGACTCCCTCCCCTGACTCACCTACATACTCTCACTTATGGCTGATGTGGCCACAAAGAAGAGGCCAGCAGTAGTAGATCATAGGCAGCTACCTCCAAAGGTCTCTGAAACCATATGACCTGGGCATCTGCTCTGACCTAGCCAACAGCCTGCCTCAAATGTGTACAAATTATGTGTTGCAAAAGTGATGATTCAAAACCTTCAAAACATACTTGTTAACACCAAATATATGCATGGGAGTTATTTAGAAAACATAAAATACACTTTATATATGTTTGCTGATATAGTTCCTAGGGCAAGAGAAACAAAAGATAAACAAGTGGGACTACATTAAAATAAAAAGCTCTGCACAGCAAACGAATGCATCAATAAAAGGAAAAGGGAGCCCACTATCAGGGAGAACATGTTTGGTAATAATACATCAAAATATACAAGGAACTCATACAATTTAAGGAAAGGAAGGCAAATAATCCAAGTAAAAATATGGGCAAAGGACTTAAACAGATATTTCTCCCAAGTGGACATTATAGATGGTCAAAACACATATGAAAAAATGCTCAAAGTTACTAATCATCAGAGAGATGCAAATTAAATGACAATGAGGTATCACCTCACATCTGTCAGAATGACTACCATCAACAAATCAACAAATGACAAGTGCTGGCAAGGATGTGAAGGAAAGGGAGCACTAGTGCACTGCTGGTGGAAATACAGACTAGTGCAGCCATTATGGAAAACAGTGTGCAGTTTCCTCAAAAAATTAAATATGGAACTGCCATTTAACCCAATTATCCCACGTCTAGAAATATATCTTTAAGAAATCTAAATGACCAATCAGAAAGAATATATGCATCCCTATGTTCATAGCATTGCAATTTACCATGGCTAAGACCTGGAAACAGCCCAAGTACCTATATTAGTAGATGAGTGGATAAAAAAGCTGTGGTACATTTATACCATGGAATATTATGAAATAGTAAAAAAGGACCTCTTACCCTTTGAGACAGCATGGAGGGACCTCAAGAGTATTATGCTAAGTGAAATATGCCAGTCAGAAAAAGGTAAGTATCACATGACCTCACTTATATGTGGAATCTAAAGAACAAAAGAAACCAGTGAACAAAACAGATCCAGAGCAACAGAAGCATGGAACAGACTGTTGAATCTCAAAGAGAAGGTGGAGGTAGGTGGGTAAGTAGTAAGAGATTAACCAAAGAACTTGTATGTATATATGCATCACCCATGGTCACAGACAATAGTGTGGCTAAGGCCTGAGGTGGGGGACAGGTGCAGGCTAGAAGAGGTCAATGGGAAAAATTTCCACAATCAAAATTTAAAAAAAAATTTATTCCTAAGAAACTAACTGGTACATTCATCATTCTGCAACTTAGATTGAAAACAAATCCTCCTTCTACCTTATCCCCCCAAAAAACAAATTACTCACCAAGTCGCATCAATTCTACCTTGCCAGTAATCCTCTACTCTCAGTCTCAAAGTCAGGATCCTAGATAAGTCTATGGAAATCTCTTACATCTATATCTCTGTGCACTTATTGATTCCACATTATTTAACACAGAAAAACGTACCTTAACTTGGGAATACCTTTGAGTGAAGTTGTGTGTCCTAGAGATGACTCTGCAAGAGCAGAGCTCTTTACTTGTCTCACCTATCCCTGTGTCTAATGCAGCAGGAGTAAGTCAACAAATACTTAACTATAACAAAACCATTCTAAAAAAAAAGAAAAGAAAAAGAGCATACCGTATGCATCTTGCTACTGAAGTTCCTGACAAATTAATTTTATGGACCAACTGCAGCCTGAACATAAAAATGCAGCTTGGCAGACCCCGTTCTGCAAAAACAGTACTACTAATGGGAAGGGCTCATAACCACAACCAAGTTGACTTACTTCCTAATGAGACATTACAGAAGATTGTCCTGCATTGTATTGTATTGTACTGTTTATTTTTTTTATTAAACCCCTTTCAAATATTTCTTTCTGGGAATATTTTTAAGAATGTAACATATACAGGTCTCATGCCCACTTCTTAAATTCCAACGTATCACCTTTTTTCATAGACCACCCACTGAGCGGTGGGCAGAGGGTTCTTCCTTAGTTGTGCACCCTGGTACCCCGGGGTTCACACGGAAGCAACTTTTAAACGTTGTGGTGTCAGTGGCGCTTTTACCCACTAACTCCAGGGACTTGACACCTTTAAAGTGATAACATCCTTCATTACTTGTCCTATATTTCCTCCAAATAATTAGACATAAGTAACAAGCTCCTGTGCTTGTTCTGTAAGCATTGTCTTAGTACTTTAAACACTGCAATGCATGACATAACTCTGTCTGTGCCAAGTCTCTCCTCCTGCCGCAAACCCCTGCAAACACTAAAAACGCAGAGAATAAGCAGGGTCCTGAGGAGCCTAACTTTGCCAGGACAGATTTTCCTCGAGGCGGACCTCGAGGGGAATAGGGGGAAGGGGATTTTTCTTTTCTTTCTTCCTTTCTTTTTTCTTTTTTTTTTTTTTTTAGGAAAATCTGGAAGTCTTTTTCCCAGGGGGCCCGCAACAACCAACAAATTACAAGCGCGCCGCGCAGGGACCCCCCGGAACGACCTCGGCGAGGACTCGGCCACCGGCGCGTCCACTCCCCGCGGCCGCACGCAGCCAGCCGGGGACACCGGCCCCCAGAAGGGCGCGCAGACAGGCCCGAGGGACCGGAGTGGGACTCAGACCTGCACGCCCGCGGGTCCTCGCTCGGCTCCACGCGTCTTCCGCTCCCCCGGAGCCCGCGGCGAGCGCCCGCCGTGCTCTAGCGCGCACGCGGCGGAGCGCTTTCCCGGAGACACCGGTGGGAGGAGCCCGGCCGTTGCTAAGGCCGTTGCTAAGTCCCGGCGTGGCGCGGCCCGACGGAGGAGGTAACGGGCGGGGAAGCCGGCGCGGAGGGCTCGGACGGGAAGTCCCGCCTCAGCCAGCCTGGCCGCCGGCGCTGGGGGTGGGCCTGCTGCCGGGGTCCGGGAGGCCGCCTCGCAGCCGCTAGCCGGGCTCCCAGTTCAGTTCTCTTCTCTCAGACGGGCCGGGACCCCCGAAGTGGGGCCTGCGGTCCTGGAAATACGCTCTCCAGGCGTAGTTGCAGTGAGTTGTGAAAATGATGCTGGTCCTGCCGAACGCGTTTCCATGTTACCAATCTCCCCCAAATCCTTCCTTCAGTCCTGAGTGAGACCTTGGTCCTGGTACTTGTGTGAGGCTGTGTCCAGACACGTATTCATAGTCTGATGCTTTGGTTTGCTTGGAACCGTCCTGCCTGAAGAGGAGGGACGATGTTTGTGCACGTTTCCAGTTTGAAATTAAGCTCACACAATATATGGATAGATAGATACTCTCCCCTCCCCATCCAAAAACCACCCAAACCTCAGAAATCTATGATCACAACTGAGAGTTGGAAATACAAGGGCGGCCAGGTATTACTGAGCAATCTGCTGTGTAGTATATGAGTCCAGCAAGTGAAATAACAGGACAGAAGAACCTTGACCTGGAGGAATGAGTTCACCACATCAAGTTAAGCATGGGTATAGTACAGAAAAATATATTGCTAATAACTTGTAGGGTTTTTTCAAAACAGCTCAGAATGGACTTGGCCACATGAAGGCTTCTTGGTTGGACTTGAGGAAGGCCTTTGACTCGGGAATGATTGGTGTAGGGTAGTGTTTTTCAAGGGGATGGTGTGGGGCCCATGGGTGGAGGTCCTATTTGTAAGCAAGGGGATCTGTTTTAGCCAAAACTAAGGAGGGGCTGACACACAGATGGAAATGCTATCTATACAAGAAATATTTAGAAGGCGTTAGGGGGAACCTCTTTTCCTAAAGAGGCACACGGACCTCTGGCCTTGTCCGCTTTTTATTCAGTTTTAGATGCACATCTTGCCCTCAGTAAAGCATGGCAAACACGTAGCAGACAAGACAATCTCAAAAGTCAGTCAAGATGAGTACACATTTACTTGGAGGCTATCAGGTCAGGAGATTGCTTCCAGCCACCGCTAGCTCAACATGAACAATTGGTGCCTAGTGTCAGCCCTGCTAACGCTCAAGGTCCATCAGTCTCCCGAGTTCCTTGGTGCGCACTCATGACAGTGTTGGCATGCGGTGGCTTCCCATAAATTATGTGTACATATATAGAGACATTATTCATTGACTTTCTCCTATGGAAGTCAATGACACAGCTCTTTTATCATACCTTCCCTAAGTGTTCAAACATTTCTTATCATCTCTGAATGCATAATAATCTGGCCACTTGGTGTATATGCTATATAATAAAAGGCTAATAAGCAAACTTGCCCTTCAACCAGGAGTTCAGCCAACTGCCCATGTCCCCTCCCCTGGGCCAGGCTGGCCAGACTCCACCCATGCATGAATTCATGCACTAGGCTATATATATATATATATATATATATATATATATATATATACACACACACACACATACACACACACACACAATTTATATAATACACATTCATACACTAGGTCATGTTTATAAAGTCTATTTCTTATTTTGTGTTTTTCTTTAAAAAGTTTGAAGCCACTGCTTTAGGGAGAAAGCTGAACTTTCTGGATAAGAGAAGTAGCAACAACAGAAGTCTCCAAGCGAAGAATAAATAATTCACATCCTTTTCCTCTTTAACTGCTTTAGTTCAAGTGCACAGATTATAAAACAAATGATATAATTAATTGAAGTTACTATTGCTCTGCAAAATAAGTTACTCCAAAATATGTGTCTTAAAACAACCATTTTATTATGTTCATGAATTGTGTGTTCAATAGGGCACAGAAGGACAGCTTTTTCTGATAACTTAACTGGGAAGACTATGAATGCTAGCAGAGCTCCTATGTATGGTCTCTCCATGTGACCTGGGCTGTGTAATGAGACTGCCTAGTATAGTATACTAGTATGGCAGCTGTGTAATGAGACTGCCTAGTATAGGTCCAGTGCACTAAAGTCAAATGTTGCAATGGAGAAGGCAGAAACTACATGTCTTTTTTTGATCTAGCCTCAAAAAGTAATATAGTGTCACTTCTCACATTCTTTTGGTTATGAACCACAAGGCCTGTCCAGAGTTTAGGAGTAGGGACATAGAAGTTGCTTCTCAAAAGATTGTCAAATAATTTGTGGTCATATATAATTATTAAAACCAACATAGTGAATTTACTACTGTCACAGAAAACCCCCAAATTTCAGTGATTTAATACAATAAACTTATATGTCTCACAAGAAATTGATTACGGGTATTTTTAGTCAAATTAAATGTTAGACTTAAGGATACAGGTTTCTTTTTCTTTTTTTAGTGGTTCTGCTCTCTCTTAGGACTTGGAGTCCACAGCTTATCTGACAAGAAAGAAAGCTTGGTGAATCACACAAAAAGTTTTAGAGATCAATCCTAAAAATGGCATATATCACTTTTCCCAGATTTCATTGGCCAGAATTTAGTCCCCAGACTGCAAGGGAGCCTGGGAAGTGTAAAGAAACATATGTATATTGGTGAGCATTAATAGTTTGCCACATTCTAAACTTTTAACAAAAACCTGTGGTTCCCAACCTCTCCACTCTATTTTCAGTTTTTTTCAAAAGAAAAATTCTTTCAGGTGTTTTTAATATTACTTCTCTTATTTACTCCATATTTCAAAATATAATTATACCGCAATTTCTTGATTTTTCAATCTCAGACATTATTCATGGACTTTCTCCTATGGAAGTCAATGACAAAGCTCTTTTATCATACCATCCCTAAGTGTTCAAACATTCCCCCTCGCCCCCTTTTTATCTCCTCATATCTCAGCATAGTAATATCACAGTTTTTGTTTAAATTAACATTTGTAAATATCAGTCAACCCTCACCATGTTAACTTTTCATGCAACCTGGTACTTTCCTTTGTCTTAATAAATACCACATTTATATTTACTCTTTTGTAATCTGCCCTCAAATACTCTACCAAAGTGCTAAGACGTCACAAACATATCAGTTAACCTAGAAGATTAATTTTTTTATACTCCAGGTAGTCCTTCGAGAGCATTATAAACTCTAGTTCATTCAGTAGTGGTTGCTTTTACAATCCAATACTGCTCTCCTGTGTTGGATCCCTTGTTTACTTTTTCTTTGTTTAGCCCTTTGTTTTTATGAAACATATCCTCCAGTACCTTCCTGAGAAAAGATGAATGGGAGTATG
>PVJN01050761.1:0-14717 GCA_004026805.1 Lasiurus borealis
GTGAAGTTTGACCCTTACCTCTCATCCTATACAAAAAATAACTGAAAATGAATCAAAGACCTAAATTCAGAACATAAAACTGTAAAGTACCTAGAAGGAAACAGAGATAAATCTTCATGACCTCAGAATTTGCAAAGGATTCTTAGATATGACACCAAAAGCATGCAAAACAATAACAAAATAGATAATTTGGACTTCATGAAAATTTAAAACTTTTAAAGTGTTTCTCCTCTTGTCTTTGTGGTTGGAGCAGAGCTGTCAATTCCTCTCTGTTGCAGGAGTCCACTTGGTCTTGGAGTTGTTTTCTAAAAGTATATAAACATATTCTGGGCCAAAAGTTAATAAAGAAGTCTTTTCTATAAAATTGACTTCAGGTCCTTTTTATTTTTGCCCAAATGATTTTTCTTTGGCTTATTTTGACACCATGTGTGTTTTTTATGGGTGTCTTGCTGTTGGTATTACGAGTGAAAATTAATTTTCTAAAGTGAAATTTTTCTAGATGTAACACAATGGAATTCTATGCTGCCATTAAAAAGAAGGAACTCTTACCATTTGCAGCAACCTGGATGGAACTGGAGAGCCTTATGCTTAGTGAAATAAGCCAGTCAATGAAGGAGAAGCACCACATGATCTCACTCATTTGTGGATAATAAAGAACATTGTAAACTGATGAACAAAAGGATAGACACAGAGGCAGTAAAGCATCAAACAGACTGTGAAATTAGAGCAGGAAGATTAAGGAGAGGTGGGTTAGATAAGAGATCAATCAAAGGACTTGTATCTATACATATAAACATAACCAATGAACATAGACACAGGGGGTGGGTTGGGGGATGCCTGGGAGGGAGGGGGGCAATGGAGAGATATGTATACATGTAACACAATAAAAAATAAATAAAGACAACTGTCTTTTTCATGTACTGAAAAGACAATAAAGTGGTAAAATTAAAACCAAACAACAAAACAATATTATAATGTATCATCATAAGGCAATGTTTAAGAAGGAATCCACAGGCAGCACAATCTCAGAGATATGCCTAAAGAACTTCTTCACTGATACTGCTCCAAGGGCAATGGAAGCTAAAGAAAAAATAAACAAATGGGACAACATCAAAATAAAAAGCTTTTGCACAGCAAAAGAAACCATCAACAAAACAAGAAAGACCACTGCATGGGAGAACATATTTGCAAATGTTATCACTAATAAAGGTTTAATCTCCAACATCTACAGCCAACTTATACAACTGAATAAAAAGAAGATAAATGATCCAATAAAAAGAAGGGCAATGGACCTAAATAGAACCTTTTTGAAAGACGACAGAAGGAAGGCCAAGAGACACATGAAAACATGTTCAAAGTCACTAATTATCCGAGAGATGTGAATCAAAATGACAGTGCGATACCATCTTACACCTGTCAGAATGGCAATCATCAGAAATCAACAAACAACAACTGTTGGCAAGGATGTGGAGAAAAAGGAACCCTTGTGCACTGTTGGTGGGAATGCAGACTGGTGCAGCCACTGTGGAGAACAGTATGGAGTTTCCTCAAAAAACTAAAAATAGAACTCCCATTTGACCCAGCAATCCCACTCTTAGGAATATATCCTAAGAAACTAGAAACACCAATCAGAAAGGATTTAAGCACCCCTATGTTCATAGCAGCACAATTTACAATAGCTACAATTTGGAAACAGCCTAGGTACCCGTCAGCAGATGAGTTGGATCAGAAAGCTATGGTACATCTACACAATGGAATTCTATGCTGCCATTAAAAAGAAGGAATTCTTACCATTTGCAGCAACCTGGATGGAACTGGAGAGCCTTATGCTTAGTGAAATAAGCCAGTTAATGAAGGACAAACACCACATGATCACACTCATTTGTGGATACTAAAGAACATTATAAAATGATGAACAAAAGGATAGACACAGAGGCAGTAAAGCATCAAACAGACTGTCAAATTACAGCCGGAAGATTGAGGAGAGGTGGGGTAGATAAGAGATCAACCAAAGGACTTGTATGCATGCATATAAGCATAACCAATGAACACAGACACTGGGGGGTTGGAGTATGCCTGGGGGGGCAATGGGAAGACATTTTAATTTCTAGATGTAATTTACTTACCGGATTTTTTTCCTTACATGATATTATCCTACTATCCCTTTTTTATTATTAATGGAGACTTCTGTGAATTTTTAATGCAATCTTGATAACTTTAAATTTTAAGTTTTTGCACAAAAATATGACTGCTTTGCCGAGACCGGTTTGGCTCAGTGGATAGAGCGTCGGCCTGCGGACTGAAAGGTCCCAGGTTCGATTCCAGTTGGGGGCATGTACCTTGCTTGCTGGCACAACTCCAGTAGGGGGCGTGCAGAAGGCGGCTGAT
Organism: Lasiurus borealis; assembly: GCA_004026805.1. Taxonomy (NCBI): domain Eukaryota; kingdom Metazoa; phylum Chordata; class Mammalia; order Chiroptera; family Vespertilionidae; genus Lasiurus; species Lasiurus borealis. The sequence continues at coordinate 2,389 of PVJN01050761.1, forward strand.
CGATGTCTCTGTCTCATCGATGTTTCTGACTTTCTATCCCTCTCCCTTCCTCTCTGTAAAAAATCAATAAAATATTTTTTAAAAATTAGTTTAAAAATATGACTGCTTTATGTTCATTGCATGTTAAGCAATTTTACCATGAGATGAACTACCAATAGAAATTTTAGTTAATACTTTAAAAACCGCTTTTTGTCCAGTACAATTAAATTTTCTTGAATATTCACTTATTTCAATTAGCCAATTTAAATTAATCTGAAAGTTTGATTACTCTTTTACTGTCAAATTTAATACTCTACCAACAATCTTAGATTACCCTGTAAATATTAGTGGAAAGGATTATTTACATTCTTGAGTAGGCCCTGAGCATTCCTGGTGCTAGGCTGAATTTAGATATAGGGCAGCTGCTGTCGGCCAAGTTTCTGTCTGTTACCTGGGTCCCGATCTGTGCTGAGCGTGGGAAGCAAAGCAGCCATGGGGGCAGGAGACCTCCCTCAGAAGGGGTGAGGGTTCAGACCCCTGCAAGATTGGGGGTGTGAGGGTCTGTGCCCCACCTCTGTTGACCCCAAGTTCTCTTCTGACGGCAAGAGGAGAAACAGTCCAGAAATGGTAGATGTTGATGATGCCTTGCCATGCTAGCAGTCAGCGGCTGTGTGTCGCTACAGGATGCCTAGGACCAAATCAGAGAAGGTTGGATCTGCATTGCCACCATTTGTCCGCCAACCAGATACCATTGCTGACGCGTACACATAAGGAACTGTTTGACATTGAAACTGGGACTCAAACATATTTTGTTCTTATAGGCTTATTTCTAGTCTGCAAAGGCAAGATGTTTTTAAAGAAAAGAATCAGGAGGGAAAAAACAGATACAGAGGCAAAGAAGCAATGAACAGACTCATACTACAGTGGAAAGGCAGGGGAGTTTGGCGGGGGGAGCAGAGGGGTACTGTAAGAGATCAACTGAAGGACTTGTATGCATGTATATAAGCATAAGCAATGGATACAAGACACTGGGGGAGGGGCAGGTGAGAGTATGTACTGGGAGGTAGGGAAGGCTGGGGGGAGGTCAATAGAGGGGGAAAAAAGAGACATATGTAGTACTATTCGTAATACTTTAAACAATAAAAAAGTTTAAAATCAAAGGAATATAAATGAAAAAAAGGCCTCTGTATAAATTCATCTTTTCTTGTTTATATAGTTTTCAAGCAGACATTTTTCTGCCACCATAGAAATAAATGAACAAAAACTTTGTACACTTCACTATATTAAAACCAGAATAATCACTGATAGTAAATACAGCAAAATCAGAATTGTAAGATAGAGAACAGGTATTCTGGTTTACTGAAATTTTGAAGAAACTGGGGGCTGACAATAAATGCTTTTTGTTGTAAAAAAAAATTAAACTTCAGTGCTTCAAAGGATACCATGAATAAAAGTGAAACAAGGTTTCACAGAATGGGAGAAAAATATTTGCAAATCATATATTTGATAAAGGATTTGTATCTAGACTATAAAAATATCTCACATTTCAACAATAAATATACAAACAACTCAATTTAAAATGTGATCAAACAATATGAATAGACATTGCTTTAAAGAAGATAAACAAATGGCCAATAAACATATGAAAAAGTGCTCATCATTATGAGTCATTGGTGAAATGCAAATTAAAATCACAATGAGATACCATTTCATGCCCACTAGGATGGCTAAAAAAATGAATAATAAGTGTTGGGAAGGATGTGGAGAAATTGGAACCCTCATACATTTCTGTTGGGAATATAAAATGGTGCAGCCACTATGGAAAACTATCTGGAATTTCACAAATGAGTATAATTACCATATGACCCAGTAATTCCACATCTAGCTATATACTCCCCCCCCCCCGAAAAAAAAAAACATCTCCACACAAAAGTTTGCAGACAAATATTCATAGTAGTACTAGTCATATAACTCAAAAGTGGAAACTCAAACATCCATCAACTGATAAATAGATAGACAAATACAGTATATCCATATAAGGAAATATTATTCAGCCAAAAAACAAATTAACTACTGATACATGCTATGATCTGGGTCAACCTTAAACACATTTTTCTAAGCAAAAAACATTCAGATTGGACCACATATTGTATGATTCAATTAAATGAAATGCCCAGAGTAGGCATATTTATAGAGACAAAAAGTAGATTTGTAATTGCTTAAGACTGGGGCAGGGAGAGAGGGGATGGGAAGTGGCTACTAATAGCGATGGAGTTTCTTTTAGGGGGGATAGAAATTTTAATATTAGATTGAGTGATGTTTATAGTTCTGAGAATACACTAACAACTATAGATTGTACACTCTAAGTAGGTGAACTATATGGTATGTGGATTGTACCTCAATAAATCTAATACTATGAATTGAATTGTGTCTCCCAAAGAGATATGTTAAAATCCAAACTCCCAGTACTTGTGATTATGGCCTTATTTATAAATAGAATTTTGTGACTTAATCAAGTTAACATAAAATCATTAGATTGGTCTCTAATTCAATATGACTGGGTTCCTTATTAGAAGAGGGACATTTGGACAAAGATGCAAATGGAAAATGCTCCGTGAAACAGAGGCAGATATTGGAGCAATGCAGGTGCCAGCCAAAAAAACACCAATGATCAATGGCTACCACCAGAAACTGAAACAAGGGATGATTCTCCCCAGAGTCTCAGAAGGACCATGGCCCTGATGACATCTTGATTTCAGGCTTCTAGGTTCTAAGAGACCATAAATTTCTGTTGTTTTAAGCCACCTAGTTTTTGATATTTGGTTATGAAAGCCCTATCAAAATAATTCAGTAATCCAGCTGTTAAATAAACAAACAACCCAAAGAGTTTCAACTTATATAAGGTAATAGAAATAACACTGGACTCAGAGTGAAGGGACCTAAGTTTTTGTCCCAATTCTCTTGTGATTTACTGTATGACATTAGGTAAGTCACCAGCTCTCTCTGAGCCTAAGTTTTCCCATTTATGAAATGCAGAGATTGGGCCGCATAATCATTAAGTTCTTTTCAAGGATGACATTTCCCACCACTAATGGAACTCATTTGTTTTAAAATTCTGATTCAAATGACACCAATAAAAAAAAAACAGCGAAATATTTTATAACCAAATTAACTCCTTTCATCTTTTGCTCTTTTATTCCATCTTTTGCTCTTTTATTCATCTTGAAATCTCACTGGGACTAAAATTACCCCCGTTCTTCTTAGCTCCTACAGGAACATGAAATCCTTCCCCAAACCATATGGGGACTATGAGTTGGGACATAATCCAGTTTCTGAAATACAATACAATTGTGAATTAAATTCCAGTTGTCCTTTCTCTTATACTTTAAATGTAGAACTTCTTTTTCAGCATGGTATTAATAAAAACCTAGGTGATGCCAACAACTAAGCCTCATTTAACCAAAGAAAGAAAAGTAGCATTGTCCTAGTTATACCTTATATTCAAAGATGCTTTATGTAGTTTGTAAACCTTTGGTTTTGAGGCACATTAAGAAATCTCAAGCTGATCTTCCTTTTGTTATTAAAAATGTATAGTGTTGCACAATACAGCAAGTGTTCAAAATGGCTCCCCCTTCCCTTTTTGTATTTAAAGATTTGTAATATAATACTCTTTCATTTATGTTTCCATTATGCTTTTTAAACTTCCTTTTATCTCTCCTGTGATCCTTTCTTGCTACAAAAAAATCACTTGACCCTCTTGACCATGGCAAACTCCATTGTATCTCAAGAAATGGAGTTTGCATCAGTTGCTCAATTGTGCAAATGCCATAAAGATATCTCTTCTTCAATACATAGCCCCATGTGAAGTTTAATTTAACTTTCCAGGTCATTGCAACCCAGAAGAATGTTTTTTCACAGGCTGAATATTCAGGAAGCAGTTTTGTATTTAGTTTCAAAATAATGAACTCTTCTAAATGCTGGCCATTGAGTTTGGGCAACACATTATGGTTTATATTTAATAGTTTGCCTGTTGCATTTAAGATTTCTGAACCTACTATTGGTAATTTGTATCAAAATTTTTATCCTATAGGTTTTAATTCATTCAGTCACTCTTATTCAGTATTTGTTGAGTAGTATGCAAAATTTTATATATATTGAAGTTTTATAAATTAAATCAGTATTTTAGTATAACACATGAGTAGCTATTTAGAAGAAATCTAGAACTAATCCTTCTGTAAAATAAAGAATCATTTGGTAAACATACCTCTAACCTAACGTATGTTGTATTGAGTGTATAGGAAGTGAAGACCCTATTAGTTAACCTAGATGGAACATTAATGCTCCTAAGAAGATAGGAAGTGTGGTCTTCAGACCACACAAGACAGAAAACTGAAATTGAAACTCTTGTTTAAAATTAGGATTCTCAAAATCTACCTATTCTGGGTGAAGGAGACTAGAACAGTTTTACCCATCACCTAAGGGAAACACCAAAGACATTTATAGACTATTTCCAGAACTGGCAAAACTTCTAAATCTCTTGAAAAATTAAAAGAAACAATTATTTAGAGACACCACCACACCCTAGGGTGCATGGAACACCCATAGAAAGGACAAAGCTGAATTTATAATAAAAACATAGAAACCACATTAGGAAATTAACCACTGTAAGAAAGAATCAGTTGTTACGGTAAACAGCAGGATTGGCATCTGAAGAACTGAACAAAACAAACAATTGAAGGAGATTAGAAAATAAGAATGTTTAAAATAATCAAAAAGGGGAGTAGGAACCAAGATGGCAGCATAGGTAAACACCTAAACTGCTGCTTCGGACAACAATTTCAAAACTACAACTAAAAGACAAAACAGACATCATCCAGAACTACAGGAAAGCTGGCTGAGTGGAAATTCTACAACTAGAAGGAAAGAGAAAAGCACACTGAGACTCAGAGGAGCTGCAGAAGGCAGAGGTACAGAGGCACATAACTGAATACATGGCTGGCTTTCCCAATTGGGAGGGAGACAAAAGCTCCCGACTGCTCTGAATTCCAGTTCTGGGCAAGACTCTGGGGATCAAGACTTATTTGGGGAGAAACTGGACTGTCTGGCAGCGGGTGAAACTTGAGGGCAGCTTTTTCTCAGAGGTGCTTGCAGAAATTACTGTGGGACACTGAAACCCAGGGGCCACTTAGGGCAGGGCTTATAGGAAGCCAGTGCTGTCTGTTCCACCCTGATACTCCACCCCATCCAAACCGAACACAGAGGCTTTTGTAAGTCTTGTCTCATGAGGGTGTCTCCAGAACAGAAGTTCTCCCAGTGTAGGCACAGCTAATCCTCACAGCCAATTGGACTGTAGGTCAGTTGTTCCTAGTGATATCAACAACAATCGATGCTTAACTACAATGAGACTGTGCACACAGCCCTCAAAGATGTGTACCAAGATGTCCACATGGGAGAAATCAAGATAGCAGCATAGGTGGACAACTAAATTGCTGCCTCACACAACAATTTCATAACTATACCTAAAAGTCAGAATGAACATCATCCAGAACAAGAAAGATAGCTGAGTGGAAATTCTACAACTAGAAGGAAAGAGAAGGGTACATAGAGAATCAGAAGAGCTGCAAAAAGCTTAGGTATGGAGACACGTGCACAGAGAGGACAGCGTCTGAGTGCCTGGCTGGCTTCCTCTAGCGGGAGGGAGATGGAAACTCCTGGTTGCATTAAACCCCAGTTCCAAATACACTGAACCCCAGTTCCAAATGAACCCCAGGGTGCCAGAGTCATACACAGGAAGTCTGGAATGTTGGGAAAAGAGAGGAGTGCAATAAAACTCCAGAAAGCTGAAAAAGGCAGAGGTCTGGAAGCACATGCATCACATAGAGAGAACTAACTGTTGGGTGAGTCGCTGGCTTTCTCTAGCAGGAGAAAGATGGAAATTACTGACTACAATGAACCCCCATTTTAGGAAAAATCCTGGAGACCCAGACTCATACAGGCAGAGACTGGACTGTCAGGAAAAGAGAGGAGTGCACAGATACTCAGGGGAGCCATGAAAAGCAGAGGTCTGCGAATGCACACAGAGAGGACTTCAGCGATTAACAAGGGACACTGAGACCCAGGGGGCGCATAGGGCAGGACTGAAGGGAAGACAAAGACTGTTTGCTCAGCCCTGAGCCTCCACTTCATCCAAGCCAAGCACAGCGGCTTTTTCAATTTTGCAAGTTTTGTCTCATAAGGTTGTCATGAGCAAAAAAGTGCTCCTGTCATAGATACAGCTGATCCTCACAGCCAATTAGCCTGGAGGTCAATTCCTCTCAGTGATACCAACAACAATCAAGACTTGATTACAACAAGGCTATCCACACAGTCCACAAAGGGGTGCACCTAGAGTGTCCACCTCAGGTAACTGGGAGGCTGAGTCACTGGGCCATATAGGACACATAGCACACAAAAATATTTTATTAATTTAGGGAAGCAGCAAAAATGTTGAGACAAAGAAACAGATCACAAATGAAAGAAATGGAGGAAAACAAACAACTGGAAAATACAGTTCAAAACCACAGTTAATAGATTTTTCAAGAATGTCCTAGAAAAGATGGATAAATTTAGCAAGACCCAAGAGGAGATGAAAAAGGACCAAGTAGAAATTAAACATAGACTGACTGAAATAAGAAATATTATATAGAGATGTAACAGCAGACTAGAAAAATGCAAGAATCAAGTCAAAGATCTGAAATACAAAGAAGCAGAAAACACTCAACCAGAAAAACAAAAAGAAAAAAATAATTCAAAATTTTGAAGATAATGTAAGGAGCCTCTGGGACAACTTCAAGCATACCAACATCAGAATTATGGTGGTGCCAGAAGAAGAAAGAGAGCAAGATACTGAAAACCTATTTGAAGAAATAATGACTGAAAACTTCCCCCACCTGGTGAAAGAAATAGACTTACAAGTCCAGGGAGCACAAACAACCCTAAACAAAAGGAATGCAAAGAGGACCACATCAGGACACATGATAATTAAACTGTCAAGAGGAAAAGATAAAGAGAATATTAAAAGCAGCAAGAGAAACACAATTAGCTACCTATAAGGGAGCCCCCATCAGAAACTATGCAGGCCAGATGGAAGTGGCAAGAAATATTCAAAGTGATGTATAGCAAGAACTTACAGTCAAGATTACTCTACCCAGCAAAGCTATCATTCAGAATTGAAGGTCAGATAAAGAGTTTTACAGATAAGAAAAAGCTACAGGAGTTCATCACCACCAAACCAGTATTATAAGAAATGCTGAACGGTACTCTTTAAGAAGAGGAAGAAGAAAAAGGTAAAGATAAAAATTATGAAAAACAAATACATATCACCAAGTGAATCTAAAAATCAAGTGAGTTAAAAATCTGATGAACAGAATAAACTGGTGAATATAATAAAATCAGGGGCATAGAAAGGGAGTGGACTGACAATTCTCAGTTGGAAAGGGATGTGGGGCTGCAGAAAGAGACTGGACAAAAATTCTACTCCTATGGATGAGGACAGTGAAGGGGCAGTTAAGGGCAGAGGGTGAAGTGTGAACCGGGTGGAGGGGAACAATGGGGGAGAAAGAGAAACAACTGCAATAATCTGAACAATAAAGATTTATTAAATTTAAAATAATAAAATATATTTTGAGATGTGTGCATCAAGGTAAAGGGGAAACAACGGTGAACAAGATGGATATAGACTCACTGAAGGGACAACCATTACACATAATCACAAAAATACTGAATAAATAACATTGTGATTAGTACTGTAAAGAAGGAGTGTATGGTCCTATGGAAAAAAAAAAAAACAGGGACACCTAATCTAGCCCAAAAGATCAGGGAAGACATTACTGAAGCAGGCTGATACCTGGACTCTAAATAAGGGCCTTTGTTCCTTAGTAGCATCAATACGGGTAGGACTGCTACTATTTGAAGATGCTGGATGGACAAGGAATGATGTGTCTCATAGTGGTTTGTGGGACTTCTCAGTGAGGCTACGAGGAAGTGATAGAGAGATGAAGCAAAGAGGGGCATCAGTTATAAAAAGGTAGATGAGGCTGGTGAAAGTGGGTGGGGCTGGTGGCTGGAGGTAATAGGAGAGGATATGGTGATGGGCATGACAGTGGGGAATTGTGGTAGCATAATGAGAATATAAAGCCTGGTGGACGTGGTGCTTGGAAGATAGTGGACTCGCTGCTCACAAAAGATAATGTTAGTGGGTGTGACCTGTAAGTGATGGTCATTAGTGGAACTATTATAAAGAATAAGGAAACATTATTTATAAATCATAGAAAGTAATGATATTTAAGTTGAGAAGAATGAAGAGAGAGGTAATGCTTCGAGCAGAAGGAATTGCACATGCAACATCTCTGGCACAGTAGAGACCTGGGGGTCCTATAGAAACCCAGTGTGGCTAAAGTGTCAAGAGTGAAGGGGGAAATGGTAGAAGATGAGGCTAAAGAGGTGGGAAGGACCCAAACCATGCAGAGCCTTGCAAAGATTGGTAGAATCTAGTCTATCCTAAAAGCAAATAGAAACAATTATATCAACTTAACATGTTTAAAATCCACTCTGGAAAGGATATATGCCCCCCTATGCTCCTAGCAGCACAATTTACAATAACAAAGAATTGGAAACAGCCTAAGTGCCCATCAGCAGATGAGTGGATTAGAAAACCCTGGTACATCTACACAATGGAATACCACGGTGCCATAAAAAAGAACAAATTCTGACCATTTGCAATAGCATGGATGGAACTGGAGAGCATATGCTAAGTGAAATAAACCAGTCAGTGAAAGAAAAATAGCACATGATCTCACTCATTTATGGATAATAAAGAACATTATAAACTGATGAACAAAAATAGATACAGAGGCAGAGCAGCATCAAACAGACTGTCCAACGACAGTGGGAAGGCTGGGGAGGATTGGGGGTTGGGAGGAGTTAAGAGATCAACTGAAGGACTTGTACGCATGCATATAAGCATAACCAATGGACGCAAGACACTGGGAGGGGTGTGAAGGCATGTGCTGGGGTAGGGGAGGCTGGGGGAAGGTCAATTGGGGGGAAAAGGGAGACATATGTACTACTACTTGTAAACTTTAAATAATAAAAATAAATAAATACATAAAATAAAAGTTCATTCTGGCTATATTATGGATAAAGCATGGAGGGGGCCACTAGTTAGGAAGAATTTAGATAGGCTGAAATAATTCAACAACTCAATACCAAGTCACATTTTCCCACTGATGGAATATAGGTACCTTTACAATCAGAGCCCTTCCATGTCTTTCCTCCCCTGGGAATTCTTGCCTTGTATCCCAGTAATGAGAATAGATTTCCTATGCAAAAATTTAGATCTGAATTCCTACTACCCACTATCATGATCCCTTTATAATTGCTCCTCCCCCCCCCATTACCGTAGCTAATCTGGACTCTGCTAATTGCCAGCAACTTTAATGACCATTAATCACAACTGCTTGTTCAATGGCCTAAATTTTATTTAGTTTGTCATACTTATACTCATATCTCACCTACTATTATCTCTCTATGGTCTGGTTTCATTATTTTTGTTTGTTTTATATATTTACTTTTTAAATATTTATTGAATATATTGTGATAACATTGGTTAATAAAATTATAGACCTAGCCTGGCCAACATAGCTCAGTAGTTGAGTATCGACCTATGAACCAGGAGGTCAAGATTCAATTCCCAGTCAGGGCACATGCCCAGGTTCCAGGCTCAATCCCCAGTGTGGAGCATGCAGGAGGTAGCCAATCAATGTTTCTCTCTCATCATTGATGTTTCTATCTCTCTTTCTTTCTCCCTTCTTCTCTGAAGCCATAAAAATACATTTTTTAAAAAATTATAGACCTACCCTGATTGGACTATGACCACCATGTATTCAAGCTTATAATTACAAAATCATTAAACTTTGAAATTCTATATGCTTGTCCCAGTCCTAGATTTTTTCCTGAATTCCCTAGTGTTGTCTATTCCAATCAGGCTTGTTCTACCACAACCCAAGTCCTGTTTCTACTAGCTGGTGTTGACATTCTAGAAGACCAATGAATAATAAACATAGCCTAGGGAGAAACAAAGATGGCAGCATAGATGAACACCTAAACTGCTGCCTCGCACAACAATTTCAAAACTACAGCTAAAAGACAGAATGGACATCATCCAGAACCACAGGAAAGCTGGCTGAGTGGACATTTTACAACTAGAAAGAAAGAGAGGGGCTCACGGAGACTCAGAGGAGCTGCAAAATTTGAGGTATGGAGACATGTACATGGAGAGGATGGGCAGCAAAGGGCCTGGCTGGCTTCCTCTAGTGCAGCGGTTCTCAACCTGTGGGTCGTGACCCCTTTGGGGGTCGAACAACACTTTCACAGGGGTCGCCTAAGACCATTGGAAAACACAGATATGATTCATAATAGTTGCAAAATTACAGTAATGAAGTAGCAACAAAAACAATTTTATGGTTGGGGGTCACCACAACATGAGGAACTGTATTAAAAGGTCACGGCATTAGAAAGGTTGAGAACCACTGCTCTCGTGGGAGAGAGACAGAAACTCCCAAATGCACTGAACTCCAGTTCCAAGTGAGACTCAAACAGGGTAAGTCTGGACTGTCAAAAAAAAAGGAGTGCGCAGAAATTCAGGGAAACTCAGGGGAGCTGTGAAAGGGCGTGCAGAGAGGACAGACTGCTGATTGTGCTGCTGGCTTTCGCTGGTGGGAAGAAGACCAAACCTCCCAACTCTGATGAACTCCACTTACAAGTGCACTGAACCCCTGTTTCAGGTGAGACCCTGAGGACCCAGACTCATACAGGTCCCAGGAGTGCATGGAAACTCAGGGGAGATGTGAAAGACAGAGTTCTGGAGGCACATGTGCATGCACACAGAGAGGACTGCAGCAATTACCAAGAGACACTGAGACCCAGGGGCCTTATAGGGCAAGACTAACGGGAAGCCACAGCTGTTTGCTCAGCTCTGAGACTCTGCCCCATCCAAGCTGAAGACAGAGGCTTTTGCAATTTTTCAAGTTTGTATCATAAGGCTGACTCTAGCACAGAAGTTCTCCTGGCGTAGACACAGCTGATCCTCACAACCAATTGGCTTGGAGGTCAATTCTTCTCAGTGATACTGACAACAATAAAGACTTGACTACAACAAGGCTGTACACACAGTCCACAAAAGGGTGCATCAAGGGAGTCCTCCTCAGATAACTGGGGAGGCGGAGCTCCTGGAGCATATAGGACACCTAGCACACAAAGCTAGTCTACCAACTAGAAGAAGCAGCTAAATAGGTGGAGATAAAGAAAAGATAACCAAATAAATGGAGGAAAACAAACAACTGGTTATGGAGTTCAAAACCAGGGTTATAAGGTTTTTTTAAGAATTACCTAGAAAAAATGAATAAATTTAGTGAGACCTAAGAGGAAATTAAAAAGAACCAACTAGAAATTAAACATACACTGACTGAAATAAAAAATATTATACAGAAACCTAACATCAGACTAGAGGATCACAAGAATCAAGTCAAAGATTTGAAATGCAAAGAAACAAAAAACACTCCACTGGAAAAAAAAAAGGAAAAAGGATAAAAATATGTGATGATAGTGTAAGGAGCCTCTGGGACAACTTCCAATATACCAACATCAGAATTATGGGGGTGCCAGAAGAAGAGAGAGAGCAAGATACTGAAAACCTTTTTGAAGAAATAATGACTGAAAACTTCCCCACCTGGTGAAAGAAATAGACTTACAAGTCCAGGAAGTGCACAGAACCCCCAACAAAAAGAATCCAAAGAGGTCCACACCAAGACACATCATATTTAAAATACCAAGAGCAAAAGACAAAGAGAGAATATTAAAAGCAGCAAGAGAAAAACAGTCAATTACCTACAGGGGTGCACCCATTTGACTGTCAGCTGATTTCTCAACAGAAACTATGCAGGCCAGATGGGAGTGGCAAGAAATATTCAACGTGATGAATAGCAAGAACCTACAACCAAGATTACTCTACCCACCAAAGCTATCATTCAGAATTGATAGGCAGATAAAGAGTTTCACAGATAAGAAAAAATTAAAGGAGTTCATAAACAACAAACCAGTATATGAAATGCTGAAAGGTATTATTTAAGAAGAGGAAGAAAAAAAGGGTAATGGTAAAAATTATGAACAACAAATACATATCTATTAACAAGTGAATTTAAAAATCAAGTGAATTGAAAATCTGATGAACAGAATAAACTGGTGAATATAATAGAATCAGGGGCATGGAAATGGAGTGGACTGACAATTATCAGGGGGAAAGAAGTGAGGGG
>PVJN01050762.1:0-14717 GCA_004026805.1 Lasiurus borealis
GGGGGGGGCGTTTAGAGAGGCCCTGGGCAGGGAGGGGGCACCTGGGAAAACCAAGAGAAAAGAATCGGAGGTGGGGGTGTGGGTGGGGGGAAGAGGAGCCTGGAGGTCTGGGCCAAGAAAGAGGAGGAGGCAGGGGAGGCTATACGCAGGGAGAATTGGGGGGTGGGCGTAGTTCCCGCGCGCCCCTCTTCCTGGTATCTCACCGCCTGTGCCCTGCCGCCTCCAGACTTCGCTGGGTCAGGGCTGGGCGGGGTGGCAGAGGCGGAGGCTGCAGGGGTCCGGCCAGCAGCTGTTCCATCTGCTCTCGTCCTAACCTCCCTGGAAGGGAGCCTGGGTGGGGGGCCCTGTCCCCAGCAGCGGGGAGATGGGGGGAGCTTTGGGAAGACCCTTGAAGACTCCCCAGATGGAAGGCTCGCTCCCCTGGAAACTCAGTGGCTGGGCTCCCCACTGGTTGCCTCACCCGCTCACCTAGTTCCCAGACACCTCTCGGGCCTGCCTTTGCCTCCTCTCACGACCCCTCCAAACCCTGACCCCCAACCCAGTTCCCACACGGCTATCATCCGAACCCCCTCCCAGACCCCCGGTCAATGCCATGGTCCCCAAACTCCCGGAGCCCCACCGCGGTCCCTTCGCCCCAGCTGGCCAGGGTCGGCAGGGGCCGGATACTCACGGTCGGGCCGGGGCCTGAGGTGGGAGCAGGTTCTGGACAGACAGACAAGGCTGCAACTGTGGCTCCCGGAGCTGTGTGGGGAGACCTGTCTTCAGTCCTCCTTCCCCCACTGACCCCCCTCCGCCGGCTCCACCCCTTCACAGATAGACACCCAGCGGGGCCAGGGGCCAGGAGTGGACAGAGGCGCCCTCTGTCTCCGGGCTGGAACAAGCCGCCCCGTGTCTTCTTTCCCCCCCGCGGCGGGCCCCAGGGCACAGCCTAGGAGGAAGGGCGGTGGGGAAGGTCCTGGGAAGGCAGGAGCCTTCCCCCCACCCCTTAACCCCCCACCCAGTACCTGGCTGTGGCCAGCTGGGCGGGGAAGGCGGGAGCCCACTGAATCACGTAGTCTTGGGAGGCTCCACCAGGGCTTTCAACAGAGACTCCACGGAGGGATTGCAACCCGGGTCTCCTCTAGGGGTCTCAGTCTGATCCCATTGATTTTGGGGTCTCAGTCTGATCCCATTGATTATGGGGTTTCAGTCTGGGATTCTCTTTTTTTTTTAATATATATTTTATTGATTTTTTACAGAGAGGAAGGGAGAGGGATAGAGAGTTAGAAACACCGATGAGAGAGAGACATTGATCAGCCGCCTCCTGCACGCCCCCCTACTGGAGATGTGCCCGCAACCAAGGTACATGCCCCCCGACCGGAATCGAACCCGGGACCCTTCAATCCGAAGGCTGACGCTCTATCCGCTGAGCCAAACCGGTCTCGGCTGGGATTCTCTTGAGGGGATCCAGGTCTGCAGGGTCCCCAGAGAGACCTCATTCTGAAGTGGGTGCTTCTTAGATGGGGCCTCTCAGTGCTGACCCCCCCCCCCACTTGGTTCTTTCAATCTGCAGTCACCCCCTCTCCCCCTAACACCCATTCCTGGTTAGATGTGGGGGTGTGGTGGGACACAGGCCCCCCATAACGGGAGGGACATACATAGGCTGCAGGCTGAATGAGATCTGGCCTGGCAGGTCCTTCCCCCGCATCCCGGGGCCAAAAGGGGGTGTGCGCGTGGGCTGGGCCAGCGCGGGGGTGGGGAAGCCGGGCTGCAGAGCCGCAGCCCTGGGCGGCTCCTCTCTCCGGAACCCGCAGGAAACCCGTCCCCCCCCCGGGCCTGGGAGCGGCCGGCCTCCCAGCCCGCGCGCTGCACCCCATCCGTGCAACTGGCCCCGGTGAGTTGTGTCCCCCTAACTCCGGAGGGAGCCCGAGGAGGCTCTTTCCTCCCGGGGTGCGCAGGCCCCGCCCCCGGAACCGCTCTGAGGGCCGTGGCCCGGGGAAACGCGGCTCCAGGCTCGGGAGGGAGGAGGAGGAGGAGGGGGTGGCTGAGAAAGAGGGTGAGCGGGCGCGTCCCCGCCGGCCTCCCCCGCCTGCCCCCGGGCTGTGGGTGCGGGACCAAACCCCTCCTGGGTGGCGGCAGTCCGAGAGGCCCATCCAGGACCCCTTGTCACCTGGAAACAGGGACGCGAGTCTGGGGGCTGCTGCTGGCCTTGCTGGGGTGGGGGGTGGGCAGGGAGGAGGCGGGGAGGGGCGCCCTGAGGCCCAGGCTGGCTGCCCCGCTGGGAGGGGCAGACCCAGTGCCTGCGGGTGACCCAGATCCTCCCACAAACAAGCTTTAAAAAAAAACACCAAAAAATTATTTATTTATTTATTTACTTATTTACTTATTTACTTATTTATTTATTTATTTTACAGAGAGGAAGGGAGAGGGATAGAGAGAGTTAGAAACACCCATGACCCAGATCCTCCCACAAACAAGCTTTAAAAAAAACAACAAAAAAATTATTTATTTATTTATTTATTTATGTACAGAGAGGAAGGGAGAGGGATAGAGAAAGTTAGAAACACCCATGAGAGAAAAACATCAACCAGCTGCCTCCTCCTGCAGCAGGAACCCCCTACTGGTCTCCACTGGGGATGTGCCCACAATCAGAATCGAACCCGGGACCCTTCAGTCCACAGGCCCACGCTCTATCCGCTGAGCCACACCGTTCAGGGCAACAAGCACGCTCTGGAGACAAACAGCCTCCTGACCCTTTGAGGTTGGGTGAGCTTCCCAGAAGGGCCCTGGGACTGAACCCCACAGCGGGGCCAGGAGACTGGACAGGGCTCCCCCTCAGCCTGGAAGCCCCGAGATGCTCTGCCTGCAGGCACCGGGCTGAGCTCAGGGTCTTCGGGCCTAAGGACCACCATGGAGCGGTCCGTAATGCACAGGCACTTCAAAAGGACCCCCGGGGTGGCTCGGTGGCTGAGTGTTGACCTATGTATGAACCAGGAGGTCATGGTTCGAATATTGATCTGAGCACATACCCAGGTTGCAGACTCCATTCCCAACAGAGGGCATGTAGAAGGCAGACACTGATGATTCTGTCTTTCTCTCTCTCTACCTCTCCCTTTCTCTCTGAAGCCAATAAAAATACATTTGAACAAAAAACAAACAAAACAAAACAAAAGGACCCTGGACTGAGATCTAGAGAGGAAAGGGTTTCTGGAAAGAGGTGCCCCTTCCCCCAGCTGCACTGAGGCAACTCCCCTGCTCAAACTCCAGCCCTGTCTCCTCCTCTCTGTCTCCTCCCAGAATGTCTTGTCCAGACATAGGCGTGAGGTGGCCACCCAGGGCAGGGTCGCTCTGGCCTATCCTGACTCCCCTCTTTTCCTTCCCTTTTCACAGGTCGGCCCCCAGAGGACACATCTATAGCCCCCCCCTCCCCGAGTCCTCATGGCAGCAGAGCCACTGACTGAGGTGGAGACAGCCATTGACACGCTGGTCACCGCCTTCTTCACTTATGCAAGGCAAGAGGGCCGGAAGGGCAGCCTCAACATCAATGAGTTTAAGGAAATGGCCACTCAGCAGTTCCCTCATCTGCTCAAGGTCGGTAAGGGTCTCTGGGCCTGAGGTTCTGACAGACAGTGACTGTGGGACACTGTATAGGTGACAAGAGATTGCCGGGCACCATAATGTGCCCAGAGGTGTGTTGTGGAGAAGAGTGTAGCTGACTGCTTGTGCAAGTAAGTGGTCCTGGCTGTATCCTTGCCTGGTGTGTGTGTGTGTGTGTGTGTGTGTGTGTGTGTGTGACCAGGTCACACTGTGTCTGGGAGAAGGGACGTGTTATTGGGCTTTGTGTCCCAGCAGAAGATGCTGCTGTGAGGGTCTCGCGTCTGCTCTGTGCCTCGTTCCCCTCACACAGGACGGGACCAAAGCCCCTGCCAGGAGGTCCAGAGGCCATCAGAGCGGGGCGGCCAGGAGGAAACACGCCCGCACTCCTCACTGAGCAGTGATGGGGACTGAGGCCCGGGTGTGGCGAGGGCTTTATAAAACACACACGCACACAACAACAGCAACAAACCCACAGCCCAATTCCTGTCCTCAGAGACTCTCAGTGACATGTGCTTACGGCCCACCCTCCCCAGGAATCCCTCAATCATGTGCCTGACAAGGTCCTTCCTTCTTTCCTCACTGAACAGACTGGGGATTTAAATGTCATCCTCACTGGGTTGGTACGGTATCCCCGGGCTGCTAACAGTTTTTTGTTGTTTCTTTTTGCATCTTTTTTGAAAATTCATGAGCACATAAAAGCGTGTGAAAATGGGTTCAGCCCTAACCGATTTGGCTCAGTGGATGGAGCGTCGGCCTGCGGACTGAAGGGTCCCAGGTTCGATCCCGGTCGAGGGCATGTACCTTGGTTGTGGGCACATCCCCAGTGAGGGGTGTGCAGGAGGCAGCTGATCAATGTTTCTCTCTCATCGATGTTTCTAACTCTCTATCCCTCTCCTTTCCTCTCTGTAAAAAAAATCAATAAAATGTATATATTTTTAAAAAAGTGTGTGACGATGTGTTTAAAAACCAGCAAACTGGTCTTTGAAACTCACGGTCTGTCATTTGCAAAACCCCCTACATCTTTCGACTTCCCAGACCTTTCTCTCCCTCTTCTCACAGGAAATTTGGGATTCTCTCCTGAAAGCACGGCATCTCCTGTAGCCTTGTCACATGGAAGTTTTTCTTCCAAAAACCCAGCTTCTTCTGGGCCTGGAAATGCAGGAGTGACCTCTCTGCTTTTCATCGCTGCTTCCGGATCTTCGTTTTTTCTTCTTTTTAAGATGCCCAGCTCCCTGCTTTTTCTTATAGCTCTTCAGCTCCTTGCTTATTGTCTTATTCTCGTCACCAGTACTGCCATTATCCTTAGTGTCCACAGAGACATCCCATCTGGCACCTGGCTCTTTCCAATTCTCGAGAATGACTGACTCACTTCCCAAGATCCTGTCTTCTTGCAGCTCAGCATTCCACTTCTCTGTTCACGCTTCAGATTTTGTCTGAAATTTACCCAAATAACGCACCCCTTCCAGAGTCTCAGTTTTAAGCCTCCGTTCTCTGTCTTCTACCTCCCGTCATTCTGATTTTGCTCCTTTGTCGGGGAGTAAAAATGAATGTTCTCCTGGCTAGCGTTCAGAAAATGGGGTCCTAGTAGAGTAGAGGGTTCTGTGCCATTCTGGAGCAAGGAGCAGGGGGAGAGGATTGTGATCTGGGACTTGAAGGGGCAGGAGGGGTATTCACATGGAGACAGAAGAGCAAGTGTTTGGCAGATAATGTTTGCTGGCCATCTTTAATGGTGGGACACAGAGAGGAAGGACTTTTACCACATGGGCTTTGCTGGGTTCCTCCCTGTCTCTCACACCTGATTCATATTAAACTATAGTTCTCTATCATGATAATTCCCTTTTTGGAGCAGGTTCTCTAAATTCCTTTAGGCATTTAGGGGGAAGGTCAAAGGTTTTTTTCCTGAGTCTTTTTTTTTTTTTTTTAATTCTCACCCATACCCTAGCCGGCTTGGCTCAATGGATAGAGTGTCAGACTTCTGACTGAAGGGTCCCAGGTTGGATTCCGGCCAAGGGCACATGCCTGGGTTGCGGGCTCGATCCCCAGTGGGGGGCGTGCAGGAGGCAGCCAATCAATGATTCTCTCTCATCATTGATGTTTCTCTTTCTCCCTTCCTCTCTGAAATCAATAAAGAAATATATTAAAAAATAAATAAATCTTTGCCCAAGGTTATGTTTATTGATTTTAGAGAGAGGAAGGGAGAGAGAAACATTAATGTGAGAGAGAAACACTGATTGGTTGTCTCCCTTATGCACCCAGGGTTATTTATCAGTGGGGCAGAGTAGGGGGAGTGGGATATTTATGTCTCCTGTAAAGTTTAGAGTAACCAGTCGAACCAGGTGTGGGCAGTCCACTGGAAAGTGGGTGAGGCGGTTTACTGCAAACTGAAATATGTGTCAGGTCTAGCAAAACCTGAAATGAGAATAATAGGAAAACCGAAGGGAGGGGGAGATCCCCAAGCAGCGGGTAAGAGTAGAGAATATGCCTAACAATAACCTGTAGAATTGCCTTTCCCCTCCTCTCTCTCTCTCTCCCTCTCATCCTTAACCAAAATACATTATTTATTTCTTATTTAAAAAAAAACATTTTTATTGATTTTAGAGAGGAAGGAAGAGGGGGATAAAAACATCAATGATGAGAATCCCCTACATCCTTGATTTGGCTGCCTCTTGCACGCCCTCTACTGGGGATCAAGCTTGCAACCCAGGCTTGTACCCAGACCGGAAACTGAACCCAACCTTTGTTTAACTACTGAGCCACGCAGGCTGGGCTGTTTTTATTGATTTTTTTTAAGAGAGAGGAGAGAGAGAAAGAGATTGAGAGAGAGAGAGAGAGAGAGAGAGAACTGCTTCTCTCGTATTATACAGATTTTTACTGGTGGGTCTCAAATATTTATTTTTCAATAATTACTTTTAGTAACACTTAATCATGGTAAAAAAAGACCCTGTAGCCGTAACCGGTTTGGCTCAGTGGATAGAGCGTCAGCCTTCGGAGTGAAAGGTCCAGGTTTAATTCTGGTCAAGGGCATGTACCTTGGTTGTGGGCACATCCCTAGTAGGGGATGTGCAGGAGGCGGCTAATTGATGTCTCTCTCTCATCGATGTTTCTAACTATCCCTATCCCTCCCTTCCTCTCTGTAGAAAATAAATAAAATATATTTAAAAAAAAAAAAAAAGGACACAGTAGCCCTGGCTGGTTGGTGTGACTCAGTGGGTTGGAACTTCGGCCAGTATGCGGAAAGGTTGTGGGTTCGATTCCTAGTCAGAGCACATACCTAGATTGCAGGTTAGATCTCCATTTGGGTGAGTAGGAGAGGCAACCAACCCATCCAGGATATTTCTCACTCCCTTCCTGTCTCTCTGAAAAAGTCAGTAAACATATCCTCAGGTGAGGATTAAAAAAAAATAATAAATAGCCCAGACCGGTTTGGCTCAGCTTGTGGACTGAAAAGTCCCAGGTTCGATTCCGGTTGGGGGCATGTACTTTGCTTGCGGGCACATCTCCACTGTGGGGCTTGCAGGAGGTGGCTGATCGATGTCTCTCTCTCATCGATGTTTCTGACTTTCTATCTCTCTCCCTTTCTGTAAAAAATCAATAAAATATATTTTTAAAAAATAAATAAATAATCCTGTAGATTGTTAATTGGGATCATGTAAATACATTTTAGGAAACATTTACATGTTTACACCATTGAGTCTTCCTCTCTAAAGAAAGGTATGTCTTTATGTTTATTCAAGTCTTCTTTTATATTCAATGCATGTTCTGCGGTCCAGTTTCCAATGTGGCTGGGCTAACCTCATTAACACAACACAAGACACCTTGATCATTCTCTATACTTAGGAGATTCCAAAGGTTTTGGGAGTTCTGAGTCAGGAACTGTGGAGGAAGACCACAAACTGCATATATGAGAACTAGAGACCCAGTGCATGAAATTCATGCACAGGGGTGTGTGTCTCTCAGCCCAGCCTGCACTCTCTCCAACCTGGGACATCCCTCTCACAATCCAGGACTGCTGGCTCCCAACTGCTAGCCCGCCTGCCTTCCTGATTGCCCCTAACTACTTCTGCCTGCCAGCCTGATCACCCCCTAACCACTTCCCTGCCAGCCTAATTGATGTCTAACTGCTGCCCTGCCAGTTTGATTGCCCCTAACTGCCCTCCCCTGTAGGCCTGATCCCTCCCCAACTGCTCTCCCCTGTAGGCCTGGGTCCCCCCAACTGCTCTTCCCTACAGGCCCAGTTGCCCCCAACTTCCCTCCCCTGCCGGCCTGGTCACCCCTAACTGCCCTCCCCTGTAGGTTTGATTGCCCCCAACTGCCCTCTCTTATGGGCCTGGTCCCTCCCAACTGTCCTCCCTTGCTGGCCATCTTGTGTTCACATTGGGGCAGCCATCTTTGACCACATGGAGGCATCTTTGACTACTGGGGATGTGCCCTCAACTAAGGTACATGCCCTTGACCAGAATCGAACCCGGGACCTTTCAGTCCACAGGCAGACGCTCTATCCATTGAGCCAAACCAGTTTTGGCTATTTCTTTACTATTTTTTATGTGATCTGTCTTATTATAGTTTCTAACTGGTTAACATTTATATACCTAAAAGGTATTGGTTTTTGAGTATTACTATTATAATTAGATACTTCATCATTTCTAATAGACTTTTTTGGGGAGTGAGGACATACAGAATAGTGGGTAAGAAAATAAGCTGTGAGTCAGACAGTCTAGAGATTCAAATACAGGTTCTAACCTGTCATCCTTGGTTAGTTATTTAATCTTTCAGAGCCTTAATTTCTCATCTGTGAAATGGACTCATCATAGTGTTTTCGGTTGGATTGGCCTTGCATTTGTTCAGTCAGTATTCTGTTCTGGCCTGATGCTGTTCTAGGCTTTGGGTTACAATGGTGAATAGGCATCTGCTTTGTGCCAGACATTCTCCTGGCATTGGCATCACAGCGGCGAACAAGATGGACAAGGTCCCTGTGCTCATGGACCCTTTCATCCCAGCAGATTACGAAGATTAAGTGAAGCCAGAGAGCGTAATGTGTTAGCATAATGCTTGGAACAGTCAGCACTATTAAGTGCTTACACTTGTGGAAATGTTAGCTATTATCATTCTTTTTTTTTTTTCTAGGTGTACAATGATGTAATTGCTGAGATAATAAGAAGTGAATTTTCCTCTTCTTTCCCAATACTTATTATACCTTTTATTTCCTCCTCTTGCCTAATTGTATGTTTTCTCTCCCTCCCCATTGAGTGTTACACTGGGCACCTTTGCCTTCAATGGGCAATGCTTATAGTATTCTACAATGAAGCATGACTGTAGCTTTTTAAAAAGTCTTGTGCAGTTCTTATACGGATTAGCTTTGTGCCATCTATTTTTTTAAAAAAATATTTTTTGTTGATTTTTCACAGAGAGGAAGGGAGAGGGATAGAGAGTCAGAAACATCGATGAGAGAGAAACATCGATCAGCTGCCTCCTGCACACTCCCCACTGGGGGGTGTGCCCACAACCAAGGTACATGCCCCTGACCAGAATCAAATCCGGGATCCTTCAGTCCACAGGCCAACGCTCTATCCACTGAGCCAAACCGGTCTCGGCTTGTGCCATCTATTAAACAGGCAAATCTTCTCTGTCTTCAAGATCCAAATATTGATTCAGATATTTAGCATCGAGCTGTGCCTGAGGCACCTTTCTCTGGCTTGACATGGATGCGTTGTTAAGCAGTGCACTTTTTGGTTGTGATTGTTTATTTGGCAATAAATCCTTTGATCATGACGGTCCAGCTTACTGCATCCTTTGATATCCCAGGCTTGTCATGAGAGACCTCGTCAAGGGCCCTCTAGGAAAACATCTTGTATCTTTGGCATTCCCCCCAGTCTACCAGCTGGTGACCCAGGTGGAAAACGAGAAGACATCAGGTTTATGCAAATGAGCAGCCTCGTGCTGAACTTCTCCGGCTTTCTGTGGACGAGGAGGGAGGCCTGAGGAGTCTTGGAGGAGGATCGGGCTGGTGCATTGTCTTCAGAACCCACCTATGGTTGAAACCGGTTTGGCTCAGTGGATAGAGCATCCGACTGCGGACTTAAAGGTCCCAGGTTCGATTCTGGTCAAGGGCACGTAACTTGGTTGTGGGCACATCCTCAGTAGGGGGTGAGCAGGAGGCAGCTGATCAATGTTTCTCTCTCATCAATGTTTCTGACTATCTCTCTCCCTTCTTCTCTGTAAAAAAAAAAAATCAATAAAATATATTTTAAAAAATTAGAAAGAACCCACCTACCCCTGCAGGGGAGGGCCCATTGTGTGCATGTCTTCCCAGCTCTATGTTCACCCATGTGTCTGCGGTTCCTAATCGGCGGTGGTGGGAGTCTTTCCACCCCAGCAAACACTGTGAGTCAAGTCCCCGCCTCCCTGTGCTCCTCTCCCTGGGAGTTGGGCCCCAGGGCAATGCTATCTTGGGGCTGCGGCTCATCTCGAAGGTATGGGTCAGGCCCTCACACTCCCCGAGGGAAGGGAATGGCAACCAGCAGTTCTTCGCCCTCTCCCTGTCTCGAGAGCGAGAGACGTCGTGTCTAACCGCACCCTTCCCTTTGGTGTCTCCGTAGGATGTGGGCTCCTTGGACGAGAAGATGAAGAGCTTGGATGTGAATGGGGACGCAGAGCTGCGGTTCAATGAGTACTGGAGGCTGATTGGGGAGCTGGCCAAAGAGATCAGAAAGGAGAAGGAGACTCAGAAGAAGCCCGGCTGTCTGGGATGAGATGAGCAGGACTCTGGGATAAGATGAGCAGGACCCTTCCCTTCCCCCCCAAATAAAGCCGCCTCCTTAACACAAAAATGTTTCTTTCTTTCTTTTTTTAAAATATATTTTATTGATTTTTTACAGAGAGGAAGGGAGAGGGATAGAGCGTTAGAAACATCGATGAGAGAGAATAACATCAATCAGCTTCCTCTTGCACGCCCCCCTCTGGGGATGTCCCGGCATCCAAGGTACATGCCCTCGACCGGAATCGAACCTGGGACCTTTCAGTCCGCAGACGGATGCTTTATCCACTGAGCCAAAGCGGTTTCAGCCACACCAATGTTTCTTATCCGCGCCCACCCTGATTTCTTCTTTTGAGACTAGGGGGTGGGCAAACTCTGCCCTGACCCGAGGGTGGTCCAGAATGACGGGCTCTTTGAGGACCAGGAGTGTTACTCATCCTCAGACATTCTGCAGCATCTAGCACCAAGGTCCTGTGCTCGGGTTAGGTTGCTCAACAAGCAGTGAGTGGTGGGTGAGTAGATGAACGGTAGAGACAGATGTCAGGGGTAGGTGAGGTGACTCAGCTCCGACTGGTGCCTGCTAGGGCTCAGGGGCAGAGTCTTGGCTCCCACGTTTCTTATTCTGGGGTTTGTGTCATTGGATGACAATGATAGTAGTGAATATGCCGAGGGCTTGCTCTGTGCCAGGCACCGTGCTAAACGTTTTCCTGCATTATCTTAGTTACTTCTCACAGCCCTTGGAGGTCGGTTCTATTTGTAAGTCCTGTATTAAAGAGGAAGAACCGGATTTTAATATTTTTTTATTGATTTTTTTACAGAGAGGAAGGGAGAGAGAGAGTTAGAAACATCGATGAGAGAGAGACATCCATCAGCCGCCTCCTGCATGTCCCCACTGGGGATGTGCCCACAACCAAGATACATGCCCTTGACCGGAATCGAACCTGGGACCTTTCAGTCTGCATGACTCTATCCACTGAGCCAAACCGGTTTCGGCAAGAACCGGATTTTAGAGAGGCGAAGCCGTGAAGTCATGAACAGGTGGAACTGGATTGGGATTCCAGAGCCTCTGATGCACCGGCATCCTCTCTGGATGGGCCCTCCCTCCCCTCCCTGCTCCCTCCAGAGCAGGGGTGAAGCTGAAGGGTGGACACAAGGTTCTGGATGGAGGACCGAGGGGTAACGGTGGCGGAGGTGTCACAGGAAGAAGAACCTTAGAGCACCAGGGGCCCCTCTCTCTGTCCTTGTCTTGAGTCCTTGTCTCTTTGTCCTTGCACTGCCCGCCACCAGAGGGAGCAGGGGTGGGGCACCCAGTAGGTGCCGATGAGCAGGGGCTGTTACTGCACTACCATCAGGTGCCCATTGGGGGCAGCTATTGGTGCAGAGGCACATGGACATTTCCTACCTCCACCATGAAAGGGTCCTGGATGGAGACCTTCTAAGTGTCTCCAAATGGAGAGGGACCCCCAGACTGGGACTGCTGGGGCTCATTTTTCTGTGAGGAACTCCCACCCTGGAGGGGTCTCCCACAGTGAGAGATCCTCGGAGGGACCCTGGCTGAGGATCTTTTGGAGACGCCCTCTGATTGAGAGATGTCCAGAGGGTCTCCAGAAGGATGCCTCTCCAGGAACTTTCAGAATGAGACACTCTTAGGAGGGCCTCATCGGGACCCTGACAGCTGCCTTTCACCGAGGCCACAAGCACAGCGGAAGATGAGAAGGGGCCTTCGGGTGCTCCCCTAAAAATAAAAGGGCAGAGTGAGGCAACAGGCTCTTTTTTGAGATCCAAAAGAATCATTCTTTTGGAAGCACTGATTTAGGCAGAAACCCAGAGGTGAGGGGATTTATGAAAAAGGGAAGGGGAATAATTACAGGTGGAGAGAAGGAAGGAGTTATTTACATACTTATTTTTATTGATTTGAGAAAGGGAGAGAGGAACATTGATTTGTTGTTCCATTTATTTATTCATTTATTGGTTGATTCTTTTTTTAAAATATTTTTTAAAATATATTTTATTGATTTTTTACAGAGAGGAAGGGAGAGAGATAGAAAGTCAGAAACATCGATGGGAGAGAGACATCGATCAGATGCCTCCTGCATGCCCCACTGTGGAGATGTGCCTGCAAGCAAGGTACATGCCCCCAACCGGAATTGAACCTGGGACCCTTCAGTCCGCAGGTTGACGCTCTATCCACTGAGCCAAACCGGTCTCGGCCATTGGTTGATTCTTGTATGTGCCCTGAAGGGGATCGAACCCACAACGTGTCGTATTAGGAACATGCTCTAACCAATACCTGGCTAGAGTGATGAAGGAAACTTATTTTTATATTTTTTAAATATATTTTATTGATTTTTTACAGAGGGGAAGGGAGAGAGAGAGCGCTAGAAACATCAATGAGAGAGAAACATGGATCAGCTGCCTCTTGCACACCCCCTACTGGGTTTGTGCCTGCAACCAAGGTACGTGCCCTTGACAGGAATTGAACCTGGGACCCTGCAGTCTGCAAACTGACGCTCTATCCACTGAGCCAAACCGGTTTCAGCTATTTTTAATCTTTATTATTGAAAGTATTGCATCTATCTCCCTTTTCCCCTCATTGACCGCTTCTAGCCCTCTCCGTCCCGCCCCTCAGGAATTTTTAGTGGAGTTAATAAGCTAAGGAAGGAATTTCTATAGGTGTAGCAAACTAACATAGTGATGCTAATTCTAAGGAATGTGTTCAATTGTCCTTCAGCTTTCTTGTTATCTTTGCTAACAGTTGTTTGGGATACAGTGCTGTTAGGCCCAGTCCAAAGGTCATCTTGCCCAGTTTTAAAAGGTTTGCAGAGTAAGATAAACAAGGCAGTTCCTCTGGAGCAGCACCCTGTACTCTATTAAAAGTTTTTACTGATTTCAGGGAGAGGAAGGAAGAGGGAGAGCCAGAAACATCCATCTGCTGCCTCCTGCCCACCTCCTACTGAGAATGGAGCTTGAAATCCATCGGACAGGTGTCCTGACCCGGAATTGGACCAGCTACCTCCTGGTGCATGGGACAATGTTCAACCAACTGAACTACACTGGCCAGGTACCCTGGACTCCATTTTAAAGTAGTTCCATTTATATTATTATTATTATTATTATTATTATTATTATTATTATTATTATTATTATTTTTAACAGGAGGTTTGCTCTGATCTCAGAATTTAGGAAAGGAGCCGAGGAGCTTCCATTCTGGGCCCCACCCCACCCTTGCCCTGACCCCCTGCCCTTCTCCCTTCCTCCTCCCCATCAGGTGAGGGCAGCCTTTGGGGCTGGGCTGAGTCCCTGGATCTGCTCCCTGAGATGCATCCTCAGTCCCGGATACCGGATTGTGTGTGTGTGTGTGTGTGTGTGGTTGCTGGGGAGCCGCTGAGGTAGGAGAGGCGTGAGGGAGGGAGGAGCAGGCAGCCCAACCAGTTTGGAGAGGTCTTCAGCTGCCAGAGAACTCATCATCGGGCCTTGCACATGTGCACGCTGGTAGAGGGGAGCTGTCTGGCTCCTTCTTCCCGACCCAGTCCCCATCTCTTCGTCTCTCTGCCTCCGGGACGGAGGAAGCTGGGGGTCTGGGATCCAGCAGATTTGATCCAAACTGGCCCTGGTGTATGTGTGTGTGTGTGTGTGTGTGTGTGTGTGTGTGTGTGACATCAAAGTACAGAGCAGTCCCTGGAGACCTCTCAGCCCACGTGTCTCTCATTCCCTCAGTGCAGTAGCCCTGCTTTCATCAGCCTCCACGTCTCGTTATTATCTCAGGGCCCCTTCATGTCCCTGCCCTCCAGCCCCTCCAGGGCTTTCCTCCCAAGCTCGACCCTCTAGTGCAGCGGTTCTCAACCTTCCTAAGGCTGAGACCCTTGCATACAGTTCCTCATGTGGTGGTGACCCCCAACCATGACATTTTGCTACTGTTATGCATCGTGATGTAAATATCTGCATTTTCCGATGGTCTTAGGTGACCCCTGTGAAAGGGTCATTCGATCCCCAAAGGGGTCGCGACCCACAGGTTGAGAACCGCTGCTCTAGTGTTTCCCAGCTCCCCCCCTCCTTTCCCTACCTCTCTCCCCCTGTCTTTTCCCTGGGATTCTGCCTACCGGTCTGGGCCCAGGGGCCAGCAGACCCAGCCCTCGGCGGCTCACTCTTCCTGGCAGAGATGGGGGCGGGCTCTGGAGCTCTGGCCCGTGGAGGGTGGAGCCCACACAGCTGGCTCCGAGCCCTGGCAGCTGCAATTGCAGGGGTGGCTCAGGGAGGAGGCCCAGCCCCCGGCCTCGCTTCCCTGCCCCCCGTCTCCCCTCCCTTCCCCCAGGTATAAGAGCTGAGCTCAGGTTAGCTGGCTCATCCTGTCCTGTCTCAGAGGTGTCAGCAGGTAAGGAGACCCAGG
>PVJN01050763.1:0-14717 GCA_004026805.1 Lasiurus borealis
TGCCGGCCTAGTCATAGGCAGCCATCTTATGAGGGCATGAGGATGAATTTGAATATTACCTCTTTCTTATATAGGAGAATTATTGACTATATTCCCTATGCTGTACTTTACTTCCCCTTAGGAGGGGGCTCACCTTTAAGAGTGAATAGAAAAGCCGGTTTTGTCAAGTAGTAAATATATATATATTTTAAACCAAAGTTTCCACGATGTGTCATGGAAAGCATGGTACTTTCATTTGATACAATTTAAAATTATTGCTAAGCTTTCATCTACTCGTAATCTTCAAAACCAGTATTTTCTAAGAAAGCTACAAGATGAAATGGAGGGTAAATGATCCACATTTTTGACATAAAGTTGCAAATGCTTGCAAAAATTAAAATTTAAATATCTGGCAACTTGAGGTACTAAATGAAATTACAATTTTACCTGAGCTTGAAGCCAAGATATGAGTGTCTCCCTAATTAGTTGCTGTTGAACAGTAGTTAGTTCTGAATATCTGTTCAAAATAGAGAAGAAAAATAATAATGGTTATATTTGGTGCCTGTGGTTTTAAAAAATAAGGACCTCTTACATATTTGAAAAGGAAAATTTGAACAGCACTTAATTATCTGAACTTCTCTAAAATAAACTGATAATGCCTCTCTCTCATCACTTGCTTTAAGGAAAGATGATAGGTATAGGAATGGCAGACGGAGTATCAATTCTGATATCAGTTTTAATTTGTGGTTAGGTTCACATAGAAAAAATGGCAGCTACACAATTTTTTCAAATGGAAGTAAGTCCATCTTGAGATCTTGTGGTTTACAGAATAAATCAATAGACACAAGAAGGGTCCTCTGAGCTATGATTCATTGTTTTCACTTAATTAAAGCAGAAGTTCTGATTACAAGTGCCCATGCTGCCACTCCACTCTAACAGAGAGCTGCCACGTAAAAACAGGCTGGGTGTTGCTACATCTTCTGATATTTTCAGAGAAACTGGAAATCTATTTTGTTTTTCCTATAAAATGTTGGCTATTTATATGTAACCAACAAATTCAGTATTATTAAAACTCTTTGGGACAAATCAAAATACAGCTATAAACTTGATGTCACATACACTGTTAAATTACAACCTGTATTATGGTTTCCTAAAAAGGGAAAAACTAATTTTAAAAAATGGCCTCTCCCCACAAACTTTAGTCAAGCAGTGAGAAAAAGACTTACTTATATTTAACTTGATGTTCTAAAACTTGAAAGCAGAAAAACTTGATGTGATCATCACTAGGAAAAAAAGAAAATAAACAGAATATGAATTGGGAAAAACAAAAAGATAAAATATTAATGAATAAAATAGTTTAAAAGTTTCTCGAAATAGATCTTTGGCTTGCTTTCTACTTATTGATCTCTTTTATTACATTCTTATTTATTTGTTTAAAATGCTAAAAGAATTTTAAATATTATACAATATTCAGCATTTCCACCAAATCTGGCAAGTCTGACAACCAAATTAAGATAACACCTTAAGAATAGTACTTTGCAAATAGAAGACACACCCCCTAAATTCTAGATTTTAGGGTTCCTGGAACAACTCCTAAAGGCTAGGTGTTAAAATGACAAATGGTAGAACAGCCAGAGACTGAGTTAAATCAGAGTTGTTTATCAAAGTCATACTTAAAATTCAACCCTACACAGTTCTATTGCAGCCAAATCCAAACCAACTGGTATCACCTGACTGGCAGTCTAGCCTCAAACATCATACAGAAAACCAAGGTACAAATATATTGCTCTTACAAAAGGAGAGCAAAAATCACTATCCACCAATTATTGACTTTCACTTGTCTCTCTAGAGGTGAGCCAGAGTTGCAGTGAGCTAGCTACAAACTCTGACAAAATCCCTTTAGTGAAGAACAATCTATTCATCTAAGATAGTTATTTGAGCCAGGATTAGTCATAGGACAAATTTTTCATATATAAAGCTAACTGGTCACTACAAGAATGGAGATGTTATCTTCATTTAGACAACATGAATTAACCACATAAATAAAACAATCTTTTTTAAAAAAAAATCCTTACCTGAGAATATGTTTTCATTGACTTTGAGAGAGATGAGGGTGGGAGGGAAACATCAATTGATTGCCTCCCATTATTGCCCCAACCAGGGATCAAACTGGCACCTTTTGGTGTGCGGGACGATGCCCCACCAACTTATAGCCACCTGGTCAGGCTGAAACAATCTTTTCAGAGTTTTTAAAAGTTATGTTTATTTAGCACCTCTTCTAAGACCTTAGGGTTTTTATCCTTATCATGGATGACAAGACTTAAATTTCCCATTCAAAAAGTAAACTGTAAGAAGCTTTTAATTAAGAGCTGATTTTTATTTACATATGTTCTCAAAACCAACTTTTTTAATAAACTGGAACACTTGGTTTTGTCTGTAAAAATGTAGTAATTAATACCCACAGCATGCGGAGAACTCCGCTAGGAGTCATCACTAGCCTCCAGGAACTTCTACTCACAGAATCAAGTTGTTTGCTTATAGAGGGTCGGTTGTTTCCCCTCTCCCCCAAGTCTCACTATGCCAGCTGCACCTCTTTTGTAATTAAGTAATTTAATGAACTATTATATAAACTAGTGAGCATGATGAGAATTCTTATTTTGGTAAAGTTGAAAGCTTTTAAAAGAGTTCATAAGAAGTCATATTTGCAGGGGGAAATCCTTGTATACATGTTAGATAACCACAAGACTTGGAGAGAGGGGGGACAAATAACTAAAAAGTTTAGTAACCTGCATTCATTATTCCTCAATGTAGAGCAGTGGTCGGCACACTCATTAGTCAACAGAGTCAAATATCAACAGTACAACGATTGAAATTTCTTTTGAGAGCCAAATTTTTTAAACTTAAACTTCTTCTAACACCATTTCTTCAAAATAGACTAGCTCAGGCTGTGGTATTTTGTGGAAGAACCACACTCAAGGGGCCAAAGAACCACATGTGGCTTAAGGGCCGCGGTTTGCTGACCACTGATGTAGAGGATGGATTATGGGTCTGATCAATGTAAGGATGATAAAGTGAATGCTGGTAGCATATACACAAAGAAAAGACCTTGGTCCAACATCAAGATTGGTGAGTGCTCAATTCAGCAGCACTTATACTAAAACTGGAACAATACAGCCCAACTGGTGTGGCTCAGCAGTTGCATATTGACTCAAGAACCAGAGGTCACTGGTTTGATTCCCAGTAAGGGCATATGCCCAGGTTTCAAGTTTGATTCCCAATGGGGGCCATACAGGAGGCAGCCAATTGTTAACTTGCTCTCTTTGTTTAGTTTTGTTTTTTTTAATATATTTTATTGATTTTTTACAGAGAGGAAGGGAGAGGGATAGAAAGAAACATCGATGAGAGAGACATCCATCAGCCACCTCCTGCACACCCCCTACTGGGGATGTGCCGGCAACCAAGATACATGACCTTGACCGGAATCAAACTCGGGACCTTTCAGTCCGCAGGCCGACGCTCTACCCACTGAGCCAAACTGGTTTCAGCAATAACTTCCTCTCTTACTGATGTTTCTATCTCTCTATCCCTCTCCCTTCCTCTCTCTAAACATCAATAAAAATATATTAAAAAAAAATTACAACAATAAGAGAGATTAGCATGGTTCCTGCATAATGATGACATACAAATTCGTGAAGAGTTCTGTATTTTAAATAAAGATTGGTAATTGAATGCTTATATACTTTAAATTAAAATAAAAAAATTAAGATTTTAATTTGATTGCCTCCTTTACCAACTCTTTAGAAAACCAACTATCCCTCATATTGTAAGAAAATAAGGAAGTTTTGCCCTAGCCGTCAGCTCAGTGGATAGAGCAATGGTCTAGGGACTGAAGGGTCCCAGGTTCGATTTTGGCCAAGAGCACATGCCTAGGTTGGAGGCTCTATCCCCAATAGGGGGGTGTGCAGGAGGCAGCCAATCAATGATTCTCTCCCATCACTGATGTTTCTATATCTCTCTTCCTCTTCCTTCCTCTCTAAAATATATTAAAAAAAAAAAAAAAGAAAAGAAGGAAGTTTTAATGTATTAATTCTGTCTGGTGCACAGCATGAGGCAAAGGATAGTTCTACTGAAAAGTCAATCCTGGAAGAGCCAAATTATTAGTTTACTATTTTTCTCATTTCTACATTAAATGATTTCCTAAAACACAGGTCATAAAATGTTTTTATGAAAACATTCTCTAAACACAGGTAAATTTGAGTTAAGTTCACAAAAATTTAAATTATAAGAGTCATGCAAATTTTGTTTTAATTACCTGTATGTCCTCTGGGCTAGAGCTTCTGCACACACCTGCCAGGCATCTGGGGAGATCTTTAACTGCTCAAAATAAGCTAGGGCCTGTAAGACGAAAAGCAAAAATGATTTTGTAATGTCAATCTCAATGTCCTGTCAACACTAAACAAATATTTTGTGAATCACAAACAAATAATAAATTAGTGAAGGAAAGTAGCTGAAACGTTGCATCGGGCCTTCTGAATATGTGCCACTTAACGATTATAGAGAAAAGATTAAATAGAAAACAAATCCATCAGTTAAAATGTTGAACCTGTTTCCTCACAGCAAAGGAAACAACATAAAAAAGTCCTTCAGACCTCACTGGATTATTAGGAGGCTATTAAAGAGGAAATTATAAAAGATAAAACATACTGTATACCATTTGGTTTAATTAAAGAGACTATTTCAATTCAACTATATCATGTAAGTTACCTAAAATATAAGATTAAAATCAGAGTACAACTGCATGCTATGAATTTTGAGAAAGTTCTCCAATAATTGAAAAGGTCAAAGCTTTAGGAAATAGCTAAATCATTTCTCACCCCTCTGTATTCATGCATTCATTGTTCTAAGAGCAAGTGTATTCTAGAATGAATATAGCACTAAGTCTCCATGTGCTCTCTACCCCACTGTTGGGAAAAAGGGGAGTGACTTCTGCCACTCTTCCATGCTGTAAATGGCATCAATGATAGATGCAGATTTCACATATGACAATGGACAAATAGTAATCTAAGCAACTTATGAAAATTATCTCAAACAGCCAAAAATTTACACACATACTAGAAACATTGCTAGATGATTTTTTTAACATGTTAAGCACCCAGTCTCTTTTGTCTTCTGGATGGAAAGTACAGTGTCATTCATTGGTGACTGACTGGGCACTTAACGTATTAAAAAATAGTTTATTGAATTTTTTAGAGAAAAAGGGACAGGGAGAGAGAGAAATATGGCCATGAGAGTGCAACATACATCTGCTGCCTCCTGCATGATCCCCGGTGGTAAAGCTTGCAAACCAGTCACGTGCCCTGCCTGGGAATCTAGTTGGCAATCTTTTTTTTTTAATATATTTGTATTGATTTTTTTACAGAAAGGAGGAAGGGAGAGGGATAGAGTTAGAAACATCGATGAAAGAGAAACATCAATCAGCCGCCTCCTGCATACCCCCTACTGGAGATGTGCCTGCAACCACGGTACATGTCCTTGACGAGAATCGAACCTGGGACCTTTCAGTCTGCAGGCCGACGCTCTATCCACTGAGCCAAACTGGGTTCGGCTAGCTGGCAATCTTTTGGTGCATAGGACGATGCCCAACTAACTGGGCCACATTGGCCAGGGCCAGTGCTAGATGATTTTAAAATAATTAAATACCGATACAATCCTTGAAATTCATTAGAAGGAATATTAAGCTTTAGCAAAACCTCATTTTGATTAGTCAATATTTTTATTAAATTTATTGGGGTGACACCGGTTAATAGAACTTTATCAGTTTCAAGTATATAATTATATAATACATCATCTTGACTAGTCAATATTTTTAAAAAATGTTTGTGCCCCATTAGTGTTAAAAATAATTTTATCCGTCTTACATAGAAATTTAGAGAATGAAACAATAAAAATATCTGAACCATCCGAGGCTTGCCTGTGCCTTGGGCCGGCCCTGGGCGGCTGAGGGAACTGGGGGACTCCAGAGGCAGGCATACAGAACATTGGATTTGCTTGGGCCGTGCTGCGCGCCTGTGGGGACTGGGCACCATCATGCCATCTTGTAACTATGGGTGCCCACAACTTTGAGGGCGTGACAGTCAACTAAAAGTGCTAACATTTAGTGAGATTATTATCTAATTTAAAACTATTATTTTGTGTAACTTGTTTTAGTTATAAATGTTTATATGTATTTATTTACATACATTTATGTATCTACATATATACTGGGTCAAGATGTAAAATTATTTTTTCCTTTGGATTAGAGGTTTAAAAATAAATAAATGCAAAAAACCCCTGCTTTTTTAGGTGATAGTCTCCTGTATTATGTAACTGCATGAATAGGGAAATGCATTTTCATTTGTGGTCTCAATGGCTGCTCCCTCTGAAAGAGAACCAAGGTAATGAAGGTGAGTAGATGAAGATCACCAAGTACTACCTAAAGTATAAATAATATCTTTAGGAACTAAGAATACAGGAATCCAAGCAGCTGCAAAGGAATCTAGCTCAGTTGTCATCTAACAATATTTCATAAAATCTAGGGTTTCCTTTACAAATATCTCAAAGGCCAGGGCAGGTGGTAAGGTGGAAGTTAATCATGTAAGTTGCATTACCACTTATCAAAAAAAGGAGGGTGGGGAATTCAGCTGCTAGAATTGTTACTGACATACCACTCTTGAAATAATAGCAAGTTTTAAGCCAAAGAAAGGTATTTTATTTTCAGTTTTAAACTAGTCTTTGTACTCTAAATCCCTGTTAATAGCATTAAAAAAAATTTTTATGGCAATGACAAACAAGTCAAAGCTTTGGTCATATTCTATCTCATACCTTCTTTTTGAGGGCCTATTGTTTCTAAGTGCCAACAGAGATAAATCAGTTCATTTTATTGCCCATGTAGAAAACAGAGAACTAGAACTGAGAATGTGCATTGGCAGTCATTTCCTTACCACCAAGCTGAATTAGACCCCCCACAACTGAACTCTAACATCAGGACTATCAGAACACATTTTTCCTTAAGACTCCTTTTCCATCCTGTTCCTCAGGCTGGCTGAATGTGATATCAAATGAAGCCTAGACCACATATGCCTATGATTGACAGAACCCATTTTTTATCAATGAAAACCATAACTTCTATATATTAAAAACACTAACAATTTCTTGGTTTACTTTTCTGAAAAGAAAATAATGGCATTTTTTTAAAAAACATCGGCGAGAGGAAGGGAGAAGGATAGAAAGAGAAATAACAATGAATCACTGATTTGCTGCCTCCTGAACACCTCCCACTGGGGATGGAGCCCACAAGCCAGGTATGTGCCCTGACAGGGAATCAAACCATGACCTCTTGGATCATGGGAAGAGCTCAACCACTGAGCCATACCAACTGGGCAATCATGACACTTTTTAAAAAATCTGTCAAATAGTGGAATTTAATAAAAAACACGAAAAAAATTCAAAAAGGAACATAAAAAAATAACACAGAAGGCTAATAACTAAACACTTAAGGCTTTTATTACAAAAACCATGCAATATCAAGCCTAAATCAGGTAAAGATCCAGGATGATTCAACTATGTGACTAAGGGTTTAAAGATGGGTAGCTTACACTCCGAAGAAGACAAATATCTATCTACATAAACAAGACATAGACTCTTTTGATGTCCTAATCAGTTGGATATCTTGTAATTAGCTAGCTATTTAAATCTCAATTCCTGTTATTTCTCTCTAGCTGTAGGGCTGGTCACTTAACAGCAGAGGCATTTCAGGCTCTATATTAGAAAGTAGTTGAAATTTTTTTACTGCTTAAGAAAATTTCTGCTTAGCCCTGGCCAGTGTGGCTCAGTTGGTTGAGTGTTGCTTCCTGTACAGAGAGGTCTGTTTGATTGTTGGTCAGGGTACATGCCTTGGTTGCAGGCTCAATTCCCACTAGGTGGGTGTGCAGGAGGCAGCCCATTGTTTGTTTCATTAATGTCTCTCTTCTCTCTTCCTCTCCGATTAAAAAAAAAAATTCATATTTAAAAAAATTTCTGCTTAAAAGCACAACTAAAACTGCTAACATTTAGTGAGATTATTAACCTCATTTAAAATTATAAAAGACTAGAAGCCTAGTCTATGAAAATTCATGCACTGGAGGAGGGGTCCCTCAGCCCAGCCTGCCGCCTCTCACAACCCAGGGGTCCTCAGGGGTGGGAGGCAACCTGGTGATCAGGGGAAGGCAATGCCCCTTCAAACCTCTGCTGCTGCCACTGCCAGCAGTGCAAGCCTCAGCTGGCCCTGGGCGGCTGCCATCCAAAGCTTGCCTGCACCTGGGGTATCGGCTGAGCAGCCACTGTCCGAGGCTTGCCTGCGCCTTGGGCCGGCCCTGGGCAGTTAGGTAGCCGCTATCTGAGGTTTGCCTGTGCCTCAGGCTGGCCCTGGACAGATGGGCAGCTGCCATCTGAGGCTTACCTGCACCTTGAGCCGACTCTGGGCGGCTGAGGGGCTGAGAGGACCTGGGGACTCCAGAGGCAGGCGCATGGAACATTGGGGGCGGGCCTAGCCATGCTGCACACCTGTGGGGACTGGGTGCTGCCAGCTTTGAGGGTGTGACAGTCAATTAGCATATTCCCTTCTTATTGGCTTGGGCTCCTCCATTTTGTGAGGGCATGGCAGTCAATTAGCATATTCTCTCTTTATTAGATAGGATATCCTTTCCTATGAGAAGTAGAATGAAGAAAGAAAATGCCTCTCCTTCCAATTATCCTAGACTTCAAACTGCCCACATCTTTAAATATTTAATTATAGGCTTGTTCTTTAGATGCTTCTTTTATCATCTAACTATAGTCATAATTATAGGTGTAGACTACATTATGTTTAATTGTTAATGTTAACCCAAATATCTGAGCATTATTTAATATTGGATTCCTTGTCATGTGATCACTTTAAGCTAGGACATGGCATATCATAAATGCTCATTTACATGTCTGCCTAGACTAAATAACAAGGATGTTAAATATCACTAATGCAAGTGTTAAACAACTTGTGTAGACTGAGCCATGCACTAGGAAAATAAAATATGCATTTCTGCTACTACAGAAAGTCCCTTAACCAATCCTTTGTGTTACAATTGTAAAATAATTATCAATAATTAGCAATGTGACATCAACACCTACCTTGAAATGAATCTCAAGAGATTTTAATACCTGTTGAGCCAACTTAACAGAAAATAAATAACAACACTCAGTGTCTCTGTATTCAGAATATATTCAGATACCTTAAATTATATGATCTCTATTTGTTTCTACCCAAATTAAATCATCAGATGTATTTTGTATTGAAGTCCTCAAATGCAAACCTGTGGTAACATGGTATTAAAAAATTAAGCAAACTTAACTTACCCTTTGTCTGAAGTCTGAATCAGCATTTGGATTTAGCCCTAAAAGAGCCTGTTCATCCATCCCTGCTGCTATACTTGGAGTCTTCTGAATACAACAGACGTGCCCTCTAATCCCACAGAAGAATCCACAAACATCTGGACACATATGAAAAAAAGTGGAAAGAAAACAATACTTGATAAAAATAGATGCTTATCCAGAATATTAAAACAAGTAACATTATGCAGACACTTAAGTGTTTTAAAAGCTTCTTTTGAAATTATCCAAATTACAACCAAAAGAGCCCAGAGTCTCATAAAAATAAGCTTGCTAAATATTCCACAAATGTATAATTTCTAAAAACCCAAAGTACGCCATTAAGGTTCTCAAATTTTCTTCAAGATCATCAATAAGTATAAAAAAAACTCTTTTCTACTTGAAATAGAAGCATCTAATTTATGAAATGTTATGTACTATCTTCAGTACATACTTACAAATGCAAATGTGCAACTATATGAAAGAAGTGACAAATCTAGATTATGCTAATTTGAATAATTTGCCTACTTCCCTTTATCAATATCACAAGCTTAAAAAAAAATTAGCGTGCCTGGCTAAGTAGTGACCTCAGAGTTCAATACCCTTATTGGAGTGTCTACAAGTACTTCAAGAGAAGTCAAATGTAAAGAGAAAAGAGTGAAAACCTGGCAATTTAGCTTTTGAACAATGGCCGATCTGCCTTTTACAGATCACTGCTCTTCCCAGTCAATTTTAGAAATGTATTTCAAAAAGTGTTTTTTAATTGCTATAAAAATTGACAAATAACTTAATATTATCCTTAAAAATATTTTTAAGTCTTCAGAAAGTAATGACTTTTTCATAAAAGTGTCTTAATATTCTCAAATAAGAATATGATAAGCCCCAAAAGACAACTTGTTTTTTTGATAGAATATTTGAGGAAACAAGAAACAAACTTTAAATAACATGAAAATCACATTTATTCTCTCAAGAGATAGGTAGACCAGGCCTTGTTACTCCCAATAAAAGGCTTTTTGGGTTTGGTTTAATTATCATAACAAAAGAAGATCTGAGCCTAAAGAGGGCAAGAGAATAGCAGCCTCTAAGGAATGGAGAGGCCAGGATCAGATCCAGGTTAGAGGGCCCCTACTATTCTGTTTTCTCCTGGGCCTGCCTGTGGGAACCCAATGACAAATATGTGCTGAGAGAGTTGAAGAAGAAAGCCTGGGCCCCTCTCTTAAGGTAACTATCATACTGACAGCAAAGCAGTGCAGTTCCCCACTGCCCTCAGGATCAAGATCCAAACACTTGTGAATGACTCCTCACCAATTGGCACCTTAACCCCAAAGGCCAGTGATACTCTCTGCCTTTCATCTTTGCACATGCTGTTCTTTTCTTGTTACTTGGTTAACCTCTACCTGTCTTTCAGAATTCAGCTTAGAAGTCACGTCTTTCAAGCCGTGTTTGATCCCTAATTGTCTAACTCTCCCAAACAGGATTAAGTGCCCCTCCTAAGTGCTGATAGTCACTGCTCGTTTATCAGCTTTCTCATTAGCCTTAAGGAGCAAGGACCCACTGTCTTCTGTGTTTGGAAAAACTTGGGTTTGTATTCCAATCTTGTCGTTTTCAAACTGGGGCCAAGTGAACAGCTAGCAAACCCGAGAGAGCCCTTTCTACAAAACAGGAAAAAGTGCACCTCCTCCTAAGAGCTGTGAAGACTTCAACAGGCTAATTTACAATTCAGAGCTAGGCACATGGGGTATGGGAACTGCTTGGAAAATTCTAGATTTACCATTATCATACTAGTAAGCTGGCATTTTGAACAGATGGGAAAACACAAAGGCAGTGGTTCCCCTCCATCCACCTTTCACTGCCACCCCTCCCACCAAAAATGACAAGATTTGAGAATTCCCCCTGAAAAATGCATACACAGATATCAAAGATAAAACTGAGTTTCTAGAAATCACAACTTCAGAAGTCTACAAAAGATTCCTTGAATTTGGCATAGCTTTAGGGAAAACTGCTCAAGCTAAGTAACTTTGAATTTATCAAGGGAAGAAGCAAGTAGTCCTAAGATAAACATGGCAAATAAAATCACGTAAGGGAAACTTAAAACTTGTTACAGTTGTCAGTACAGAAAGAACCCTTCATAGAGAAGACACTTGGCAAGGAAACATGATAAACTATCCATTGTGCGCAAACACCGGAAAAGTTATCACCTGTGCGAAAAGGTGACCATCTCCCCCCCATAAGGTGTTTGTTGTGCACGAACACATGTTCCAACATGGCACAGTCCTGCACGTTTTTAAACATTTGTTACAATACGATAAGCACTTCAATTACGCACCTACCAAACGCTCTGGAGAAAGGTAAGCAACATAGTTAAAATAATAAGCCCTAACTTTTCCCGGGTAGCGATTAAATCAAGAACCAAACGACTGCGAAAAAAAATTTCTCCACGCCTCCTGAAGGCTGTTCAAATACCAACACACTGGATTCTTTCTAGCTTTGACACCACGCTGACATGTCGCTTTAATAACACGTAACTTCCACCCCCAGTAAAAACTAATTAGCACTTCAAAAAGTACTCCCTTTTTTTCCCCCCCCCCTCTTCTGGTTTACAGGAAATATCGCTCCTGCAGAATTGTGAGGAAGGGACGGGAAGACATGGCCATGTCCCTGCTGGCAAATGATTACCCCAAAAATGACACTTTTCTTTTTTGTCCTGGAGTGGGGGGAGGCAATCAAGTTTTAAGTCCTCGGTAGGTGAGACACGCTGCAACTATTACAAATGGGCTTGGTCACTTTGATTAAATAGGGGGCCACTAGCGATCCCCACCTCCTTGGCCTTGTCTCCCCCCACCACCACCCCCGCCCCCCATCTCTGCCCCGGATTTTCCCCTAAGGAAGCCTCGTGGCAATTCGGGTGATGAAACACCCGGCAACCCGCAGCCACGCACTCGGGACGCGCTCCGCGGCTGCCACAGCCAGTGCCACCCCCACCCCGTGCGCCAGCCTCCGGGCGCACCGCCCAGCGGGGGCCCGGCCCGCACCCGCCCCAGCGGGGGGTCCCCGGGCCAGTCCTCCCCGCCAACTTCCACGCAGCCCCGCGCGGACCGAGCGGGCTCCCGGCTCCTCCAACCCCTAGTGCCAGCGCCTCCGCCCCGGAGCCCAAGTCACCTTCCCTATCGCTCCATCCCGCTTCCCCGCCGGTACGCCCGAGGGCCGGTGAGCGAGACGG
This sequence comes from Lasiurus borealis, assembly GCA_004026805.1. NCBI lineage: Eukaryota > Metazoa > Chordata > Mammalia > Chiroptera > Vespertilionidae > Lasiurus > Lasiurus borealis. Next base: position 12,617 of record PVJN01050763.1, read on the forward strand.
AGGGGGGCCGCACGCAGGGCGCGGAGGGAGCGGCCCAGGTCCTCGCCGCCGTCCTCCGCCACGGCCGCGGCGCTACCGCCGGAGACGGGGATGGCCGGGGCCAAGCGCCTCTCGCCGCTCCGCGTCCGCCGCTGCCTCCTCTAGCGTGGCGCCGGGCCGGCTGGCTAGCAAAAGCGGGCGGGCGGGGCCGGCGGCCCAGGAAGGGAAAGAGAGCGAGGGCCTGGCCAACGCCGCCGCCCCCGCTGAGTCAGCGCGAAGCGCGTTCCCCGCGTCCGTGCCGCGCGGGCCGGAGACAGCAGCCTCAAGGAAGGCGGACCGCAGCCCGCGGGCCGGGACCGGGAGCCTACAACTCCCAGCATGCAACGCGCACGCGGCGCTTCCGGGCGGCGAGGCGCACGCGCGCTCCTGGGCGCTGGCCTGGAGGCGTGGTCGGCCGAGCCGGTGGTGCACGCCGGGATGAGGCGTTCGGCCTGAAACCTACCCGGGCTGCGGACTCCCGTTCCTTCTGCTCCCGTTCAAACCACGAGTGGAGTTTGCTCAGCCCGACCCGAGATATAAGGCGACTTCTTCAGATAGTTGGTAGATAGATGATCAGATTAGAGATTTGGATGACGTGGTGCAAACCACGTGCGAGTCTTTAATGGCTCTTATTGTCGTTCCACATGTTATTCCGATGAGCAGTGAAGATTTTAAATTTCACTTTAAACATAATATTTGTCATTCACGGAAAAGAGCATTCTTAGGAAATCCTACCTCTAGGTTCCTTCTATGGTACTGTTGTTACTTAGCTTATTCTTCACCAATTTATTAATAATGCATCGAGGCAATATAGGCTCAAGCTGCACAGATGTGAATCCTAGCGCCCTCTTCACTAGTTGTTGACCTTAGTTTCAGGCACGTTACATAACCTGTACCCCAGTTGAGTCATCTGTAAAAGGAGGATGATTCAAGTACTGACCTCGGAGTTGTTGTGAGGACTGAGTTAATACAACCTCACACAATAAATGTGGCACACAATAAATGCTTGATATTTAGGTGTCATTGTTGACTATTCAATACGTGCTGAATAGAGACTAGGTTGCAGTCATTGGAACTACAGTAAAGAACAAACAAAACTTGGGAAGGGGGAATGGGAAAAGAATAGAATAAAATTAATGTAGCAATTGAACAGCTACATTTTAGTGACACGGCCCCAGACATTTGATATATAAAGTATCTTGAATAGCTTTTGCATCAGTTTATAATTGTCTTTCTCAGATTCCTGTCCCTATTTCAATGTATCCTCAGAGTCTGTAGAATACTGGCATAGATTCTTATGATAGCTATGTAGGTCAACTATGGACTATGGAAGCCCAATACTGAGTGACTCTAAAGTCTTGAATACGATCAATATATTGCACTGCCTTATCCTGTCAAATATTATTTTATTTGCCCTTTTCACTTGTAAATTCATATTTAACATACTTCACATATTAAATGTCCTGAAACACACTAACAGCTTATCTACAATTTATCTAGTAACATTGAATCTAGGGTTATAAAAATGTCTTTCAATTTAATAAACTCACATGATTACAGAACAAATAAGGAAGCATTTGAAGAGGACCTGAAAGGTAGATTGAATTTGACCATTCCATATTCTGGTTACCTGGTCCATGAAGGCCAGTTTCTAATCTCAGACTAATATAAAATGCCAGGTATTAAAATGTTGACAAATAACACTGTCATTATTTTAACTTAAAGCATATTTTTATATACGTGTGAATTGTCAAAATTTTTGAGCATTAAGTGCCAGAAACAGTTCTAAGTGTTCAGACATTAATCTTCATAACAACTCTATAAGGTAGGTACTATCATTATCTCCATTTTATAGATGAAGAAATTGAAGTGCATAAAAGGTAGGTAGCAGAGCTGGGATTTGATAAAGACTAAACTGCAAATTTAAGCAAACATAATCAGTGGGAAGGATCTATGGAAGGAACTGGGGCTTGTGGAAGTTCTCACACTCTATTAGCATAGTTAGAACCATACAGGAAGAACTCTGTTTATAATAACGTTCTATGGTTCTAACTTCCCCTTGACAAACAGGTCAGAGTATGCA
>PVJN01050764.1:0-14717 GCA_004026805.1 Lasiurus borealis
GCTGAATAAAGAAAAATTCGGGCTTCCACGCACATTGTCTGACTAGAGGGACTGGATGCATCGTTGTCTCTGTTTCCTGTGGACTCGAAGGTCAGTGCTGCCTGCTCTTTCTGAATTCCCAGGTTTATTAATTTTTAAGTAGGAGTGTCTCCAGTCACGTGATACGGCCCATTGTGTTTCTAATCCGCGCCAGGAGTTGCTAAGTGTGCACTCACACAATAGACCACCCCACTTTGAAGAAACCATTATGGCTTTCCGTGTGGAGTCCCTGAGGATTAAAGCCAAGCCCCGAGCTTATGGGAGTGCCCCATTCTGTGACCTGTCAGGCCCCGCGTCAGCTTAGCGATGAATGATCCCAATTCACGAGGTTCCAGGAACTGCTATCGCATCAATGACAGACGGCGGACAACAGGAGAGCGGTGACTCTTGTCGCTTCCTCTTTTGTAACACACAGGAAACGCGAGCCAGTGTTTCAAGGTGTTGCTGCTTTTTTTTTTTTTTGACCCTTTTCAGCTGGAGAGAAAGAGTCTGGCATTCAGCCCTGGCCGGTGTGGCTCAGTGTGTAGAGCGTCAGCCTGTGGACAAGGGTCCCAGGTTTGATTCGGGTCAAGGGCGCATGCCCAGGTTGTGGGCTCAATCCCCAGTAGGGGGCGTGGAGGAGGCAGCTGATCAATGATTCTCTCTCATCATTGATGTTTCTCTATCTTGCCCTGAATCTCTGAAATAAGTAAAAATGTTATTTAAAGAGGAAAATAAAAGCTTCTCCTGAGGATGCGCTTGAGAACTGGAGCATCTGGAGCTGCCTCAACTAGAAACGCTTGGGGTTCCCCTCGCATCCACACACGGGCTGGCTGGGCGCCATGACTGGTTGGTGCAGGTAACCAGAGCGCCCTGGCTCAAGAGGGACCCAGTCTGCTATGCTGTTTATGCCCCAGAGTTCCCCACGGGGTTGGGCAGGGAGCTAGACTTGTTCTGAAACCACATCCTTGCTTCCCCCAGTCCTGCTTTCCTCACCGCCTTACCTTCTCCTGCAGGCGGCCCCCAATCCGTGACCTGCCCACCGACCCGTCTCAGGCGGTACTTCTGGGGAACCTGACCCAAGACAACGAGCAAGTTCACTTCTAAGATGTTCCTCTTATGGATGAACATGTGGGGCTGGGCATGCAGGGACAGCATTTCTAGCAAGTTCCTCACATGTGGGGGAGCCATCAGCATTGCTTTAAGACTCGCACGCACAATTTTCACACCCCCCTCCTATAATAAGGCTTTGCCAACTGGACAGCAATTCAATCTCAAGCAGATTGGTTCTGGGTGAGAGACACTGGGTGCTGGGCAATCTCCTTCGAACCAGCCAGAACCGCCCGTGTGAGTGTCCCATGTGGGTCGGCTCTGAGAGGCTGGAAGCCAGTAGTGACTCAACGAGGTCGCCAGAGCCACCCGCTGCAGTTGTGCCGGGTCATCTTGTCTCAGGGGCTCAGATGGAATGTCCGCAGCCCTCCTGCGAGGGTCATCTCTTCTGTGGGAAAGGCCGCCACGTCCAAGTCTGAGCTCCGAAGGTGGCCGGCCCCTCCTGCCCTCCGCTCAGAGGGAGGGCAGCCCGGGAGCTCCCCTCGGGGAGCAGACACGAGGTTCAGCTGTTCCTGGCTCCCCGCCCCCCCTCCAGGCCTGGATTCTCGGTTCCCACCAGACCTCGCGCAGATGGCGGCGAGTCTGATGCCACACCCGAATGCAATGTACCTCTGCGTGGGCCAGGAGCTCCCCTTTCTATGTTTCCTGTTCCTCCTCCTCCTCGACCCAGCACAGGGGTCAGAGGTCGGCCTGAAGCAGTCACATGTTGCCAGCATGCTGCAAATGAGTGGTCACAGCCAGCATTCCACAGAAGGCCTTCTGCAGACTGTCCACGCTTTAAGACGAGTGCGCCAAAGCCGCATCTGAAAGCATCTCTTCTGCCGAAACTGGTGTGGCTCAGTGGATAGAGCATCCGCTTGCAGACTGAAGGGTCCCAGGTTTGATTCCGGTCAAGGGCATGTACCTTGGTTGCAGGAACATCCCCAGTGAGTGGTTATGCAGGAGGCGGCTGATCGATGTTTCTCTCTCATCGATGTTTCTCGCTCTCTGTCCCTCTCCCTTCCTCTCTGTAAAAAATCAATAAAATATATTAAAAATAAAAATAATAAAAGCATCTCTTCTCAGAGGGGCCCCTCACGGCCAGGGCTTTCTTCTGAACAAACCGCAAAGCCTTCACATCGCAAATGAAACGGGTTCCCTTCTGTTTAGCCTTCGAGGGGCTTTCTACTGAGCTTCCCTGCTCGAACGCGTTCTGAAGGAAAGGCAGAACTCTGGTGAGAGACATGGTGTTTGTCAAACATGCCAGCTTTCACCTCGGACACGCCTCGTATCCTCCTGGGCCAGGCCGCGCTGGGGAAGGTGCCCGTGGAGCACCGCTCTCGCTGGCAAGTGCCTCGCTCTCCGCCCTCTCACCTTCCCGCTGAGGATCTTCCATCAACGCCCCTCGCTCAGCGACCACGTTTATCGCAGAGGCGATGCGCCCCAGGTGGGGACCTGCATGGAATGTTCCTGTGGTTCCGTGCTGGGAGGGCTCTGTCTCCTCCAATCCCTGGCAGGCTCTGCTGCTTCGGCAACACGAATCACCGCTTGCCTGTAATTTTCCTGTTTGAGCCAGCCACCAGAAAGCTTGCAGCCAAATTCTGGCTCGTCTTTGGAGTGGAACCTGCATGATTTTTTTTTCTATTTTCTTCCTGGTTTCATCCATCTGCACTATACACACACCGTATAAGATGACCCCCAAGTTTGGGATATACTCGCTCTATACTGGTTTCATCCATCTGCACTACACACACACACCGTATAAGATAACCCCAAGTTTGGGATATACTGCCCTAAACTGGTTTCATCCATCTGCACCACACACACAAACACACACACACACACACACACACACACACACACACACACACACACCGTATAAGATGACCCCCAACTTTTCCAGTTAAAATATAGAGTTTGGGATATACTCGCCCTATAAGATGACACCCGGCATATAAGATGACCCCCGACTTTTGAGAAGATTTTCCTGGGTTAAAAAGTCATCTTATACACCAGAAAAATACAATGTATATATAATTTATTTCAGACCAGGAATCTAACTGTGACCTCCTGCTTCATAGGTCGACGCTCAACCAGTGAGCCATGCTAGCCGGGCCATCTGCACTTTCCTAGGCCCTGAGTTTTACATTTTATACCCATTTCATCTTGGGAAATCTAGAAAGCCATCTAAAACCCTTTACATATCAAGGCAGGGGGTACATAGAGTATTTTAATCATCCTGATTTTGAAAACCTTTATCAAAGCCCGTCTCACTCATCTTTAATAAAAGTACCAAATACATAACTGAACAGCAAAAACAAATAAACAATGGGTAGAGAATCCGAAGGGACATTTTTTCCCCAAGAAGATATGCAGATGGCCAACAGACGCATGGAAGATGCTCGACATCGCTAATCATCGGAGAAATGCATATCAAAAGCGCCATGAAGTGCCACCTCATGCCTGTCAGAATGAATGGCATCAACAAGACCAGAAATCAGTGCTGGAGGGGACGTGAGAAGAGGGAACCCCCATGCACTGTTGGTGGGATGTGCTGTTGCAGCCACAGTGGGAAACACAATGGAAATTCCTCAAAAAAAAAATTAAAATAGAACTACCATATGACCCGCAATTCCACTTATGGGTATTCATCCAAAGGAAAGGAAAACACACTAATTCAAAAAGATGTATGCGCCGCTATGTTTCCCAGCATCATTTACAATAGCCAAGATATGGAGACACCCTTCCTCCTGCTGAGCGAACAAACACAGAAAACGTGGTACATGTGCACAAGGGAGTGTCACTTGGCCACAAAAAGAATGAAATCTCGCCATTTGTGACCACACGAATGCGCCTTGAGGCACTACGCTGAGTGAAATAAGTCAGACAAAGACAAATACCATGTGATGTCACTTACATGTGGAATCTGAAAATACAAGCACAAAAGCCCAAGTTCATAGACACAGAAAACAGATTGGTGGTGAGAAGCAGGAGGGTTGGGGGGTGGGGGTGGCAGGCAAAATGGGTAAGAGAATCGAAAGGTGCAAGCTTCTAGTTATAAAATAAGTCATGGGGTGTAATGTATAGAAAGGCGAGTTCAGTTAATATGCTATGTTATATATTTGTAAATTGCTAGGAGAGTAAATCTTTTTAATATATCTATATTTTTATTTATTTCAGAGAGGAAGGGAGAGAGGGAGAGGGAGAGGGAGAAAAAGAAGGAGGGAGAGAAACATCAGTGATGAGAGAGAATCATGGATCAGCTGCCTCCTGCACACCCCACACTGGGGCTCAAGCCCGAAACCCAGGCATATGCCCTGATCAGGAATCGAACCATAATCTCCTAGTTCACAGGTCAACGCCAAACCATTGAGCCATGCGGCTGGGTGAGAGTAAATCTTAAAAGTTTTCACCACAAGAAAAAAAACTTTTTAACTATGTATGATGACGGATGTTAACTAGACTTATGGAAATCATTTCACAATATATACAAATATCAAATAATATCAAATCATTATGTTGTATTGTATACCTGAAATTAATATGTTATGTCAATTATACCTTGACATCAAGGTATAAATAAATCAAGAAGAAGCCTATATTCTGACATGGGATTCGCATTTACAAGGACAATTAAAATGTCAGCTCTGGTGACAAACCGGGGGTAGGGGTGTGGGGGAGGGATCCGGATACAGGGTAGCACTTGCCAAATGTGTGCAAAATGAGCAGGAAAAGAACATTTTTTCTATTTGAGAAAACAAGCTGAGGTCAGAGGATGTTGGACCAGAGGAAGTGGTCGGGGGAGATGTCCCATGAGGCCTTGAGGCATGGATCTCCTGGCAGCAGCCCCAGGCGACTAAACAAAAACCGACAAAGCATAAGAGCACATCTACCATCATGGCTCCGCATCAGTTACCCCAAACGATTGGTCTCTCCTTTGCGAGATATTTGCGAGAGGCGGTCTGGTCATCTTAGCATAGGATGTATTTCCTCTCATGTAACCTTTACCTTAAAACGATTATCTGAGCAACCAGACCCAGTGGGAAAGGAAGCGGGGAAGAATGTCGAGAGGAAGAGAGTTATGGAATTGTTCGTCCTTCGCAGTGACCACAAACATTTCTGTCTTTGTTTTCTTTTGTTTCTTTCATTGTTTGGGGGGACATTGCTCAGGAAACAGTTTTGAAGAAAAACCCAGAAAAGCACAAATCGGAATAATAGTTAATAAAAATAGTACGTATGGAACGGTTCCCACATGGAATCTAACCATGACCAACTTTTGGAAAAACTCAAGCCCCAAAACACACACTGAGAGTCTTAGGGTGTAAGTGAACTTTAGACCATTGGCATAGACTTGGAAATGTGTGAGCTGCAAATGGTTCAGAGGTTTCATCAAAGCAGGTCTTTGTTTAAAAGCTTAAATGTGTCAGTTTTTTCATGCTAGTCATTGAAAATGATGCTGAAGCTAAATTCAAAGACTTTAAATAGCCCAGTCAGCGTGGCTCAGTGGTTGAGCGTTGACCTATGAACCGGAAGATCAGTTTGATTCCAGGTCAGGGCACATGCCCAGGTTGTGGGCTCGATCCCCAGGAGGGTGTGTGTGCAGGAGGCAGCCAATGAATGATTATCTCTCACCACTGATGTTACCATCTCTGCCTCTAGCTGGTTTGGCTCAGTGGATAGAGAATCAGCCTGCAGATTGAAGGGCCCCAGGTTCGATTCCAGTCAAGGACACATGACCAGAATGTGGGCTCGATCTCCAGTACAGGGCATGCAGCAGGCAGCTGATCAATGGTTCTCTCTCATCATTGATGTTTCTACCTCTCCATCTCCCTTCCTCTCTAATATTAATAAAAATAATTTTAAAAAATATATATATATAATATATATTAAAACAGCAACAAAAACCAAAGATTCTAAACAGCTCTTCCATGGCTATCTCCCCTTAATCAATCCCTTTTCTCTGGGTCATTGTTGCCCATGACATTGAGAAGCCCAGACCCAGGGTCTCCCTCCCCAGCCTGTGCAGATGCTCAGTCCTTTCTAGAAGGAAGCCTGGTAGGGTGCTCTGTCTTAAGGCTTTTGCCAATCTGACCAGAGAACTCCAAGTGGACAGCAGGGAAAGCTGAAAACCAACTCAAATCAGAACAAGATACCCATGGCAGGTTTGTAAACATCCCTGTGAGATGGAGTCAGAGCCTGGCAGAGGGAGAGGTTTTTACTCTAGAAATGTTCACCGGTGGGATGGACTCTGGAAAAAGGACACTAAACGCAGTCAAGGGTGATGGTACGCACTGGCCCTGCCTGATTGGGACTTCGGACTGTCAGTCAGGCTTATACCCTGTAACAGGCCATGGAAAGCTCCCTCTGAAAATCTCCCATGGCCTGACTCCTATCTGGGGTTGAAGCATACACACAATGAAACATACACACACACACAATGAAACACACACACACACACACACACACACAGGCCTATGTGCATCCATTATCTACTGCCATAAATATTGCTGCATATCAAAGCCCCCCAAAACTCAGCGGCTTAAAAACCAGCTACTTATTATTGCTCTAGGTCACAGTGGTTCTCAACCTTCCTAATGCCGGGACCCTTTAATACAGTTCCTCATGTTGTGGTGACCCCCAACCATAAAGTTATTTTTGTTGCTACTTCATAACGTAATTTTGCTGCTATTATGAATCATAATATACATATCTGTGTTTTCCGATGGTCTTAGGCTCTACAGCAGTGGTTCTCAACCTGTGGGTCATAACAGTAGCAAAATGACAGTTATGAAGTAGCAATGAAAATAATTTTAAGGTTGGAGGTCACCACAATATGAGGACTGTATTAAAGGGTCGTGGCCTTAGAGAGGTTGAGAACCACTGCTCTACCTTGGGGGGCAGTTGGGGGCAATCAGGCCAGCAGGGTGGGGGCAATTGGTGGTTCTTTCTTTCTTTCTACATATATACTAGTGGCCTGGTGCACGGAATTCACGGGGGGGGGTGGTATCCCTCAGCCTGGTCTGCACCCTCTCCAATGTGGGACCCCTCAGGGGATGTCTGACTGCCAGTTTAGGCCCAATCCCCACAGGAAATCTGGGATCACTGGCTCCTAAGCGCTTACCTGCCTGCCTGCCTGATTGCCCCTAACCACTGTGCCTGCTGGCCTGCTTGCTCCCAAGTGCCCCCCATTATTGGCCTGTTCATCCCTAACTGCCCCCACTTGCCAACCTGATCACCTCCAACTGCCCTCCTCTCCTGGCCTGATTTCCCCTAACCACCTCTGCCCCAGCCCTGTCACCATGGCTTTGTCCGGAAGGACGTCTGAAAAGTCTCTCGGTCTAATTAGCATATTACCCTTTTATTACTATAGATTTTATTGATTTTAGAGAGGAAGGGGGAGAGAGAAAGAGAGAAACATCAATAACAAGAGAGAATCATTGATCGGCTGCCTCCTGCACACTCCTTATTGGGTCTGGAGCCCATAACCCGGGCATGTACCCTGACCGGGAATCAAACCATGACTTGCCGGTTCAGAGGTCGATGCTCAACCACTGAGTCACACTGGCCGGGCGGGTGATTCTTTATTTTTGCTGTCCAAGACCTCTTGAAGCTTGGACTTGTGGACAGTCCCTCTGCCACATCAGACTGGCCAAAGCGAGCTACAAGGGCAGGGATGGGGGACAGACACCGCCGTTTGAAGAGGCTCTGCATAGCCACAGGCCTCAGAGTGAGGCCACATGAAGGGGTGAGGAACTGGGGAATCACTGCCATAAATCTACCGCGCCAGCTTTATGCATCTTCTCTAATTCCTGGACAGCTCAGGCCACACGTGAACCATCAACGGAAGAATCCGGTAAAATTAAGTGGGGCAGACAGTCTACCTCCAATTCCCATGGACATTTTTGGATTTTTCTCCCAGAACCAAAGGTAGAAATGAATACTCACATTGAAAGACGATAGCCAGACTCTGAATTTTCCCATATGACAAATTACATGACTAATGTCTCCCTATCTGTACTTCAAAGACACGAGCATATGGCTCGTGGAGATATAACGGGCAGATGGGGGTTTCAGACAGGAAATGCATCATGTATGTACACTGCAGCCGCGGAGAGAAGACACTTGGCATCAGAGCAGGGAATCGAACCTGTCATCCAGTAACCAAACCGGGGTGACGGCTCTGGATCTGTGCCATCTCATGGGCTAGGCCAGAGCCAGCGCTGAGCTATGGGTTAGATAAATGGGAGCTCTTCGATTTTCCTGGCCCATGGACACATTGCTTCCCACACACGTCACACCAAGGCTGGGGATCAAGCCTGCAACAGAGGCACACGCCCTCGACAGGAATCATACCTGCGACCCTTCAGTCCAAGGGCCAATGCTCTAACCACTGAGCAAACCAGCTAGGGCAGTTATGCACTTGTAAGATTACACAGGACCACACATATGCATTGTCCCAGTGTCCGTTTCTTGGCTTTGATACGGCGCTAAGATGATGCACAGTTTAATAACCACTGGAGAGAACTGGTAAAGATACACAGGGCCTCTCTACACTACCTTAACAACTTTCCCTGGATTTATAAAAAGTAAAAAAAAGTGTATTTTGAAATTGATGAAACAGGATAATAGAATTCACATGACGGTGGCTCGCTAAATGTCAGCCACTGTCATGTGAATGCTATCATCATCAGTTATTCCCTTTGGAACATGGATTCAAGATGGCTGCCAAGTCCTTGCCACTCTTCCAGCCAGGCGGCCTTCCCCCTCCCCCTGACTCCAGTGTGGCCCTGTCACTTGCTTTGACCAGAATGGAGCAAAGTCTCTGTGTAACTTCCCTTCTGGGCCTGAGCCACTGTGGGACGCTCCCTCCTGGAACCACGCTCTGAGGAAGGCAAGCTGCGGGGGGAGTGGGGTTCTCCAGGCCCCGCCCCAGCTGAGCTCCCAGCGGGCAGCCAGCACTGCCCCTCAGCCATGGGAGGAGCCAGCTGGGGTGTCCCAGCCCGGTGAGACCCCTTGATAGCCTCGATCCCCAACTGACAAAACATGGGGCAGCATGATCACCCTGCCACTGCCCGCCAGTCCGGCCTCCAGATGACCAGAGCCCTAGGTGACCCCTGGGGAGGTATGGACCATTTAATTCTTAATCTGGAAGTTTCCCTGTCCTTGTCCTTGGCCGAATGGGCAAAGGGCTGCAGAACAGCGAACAGGATGAGGGCCACCTTTAAAGATAGTCACCGCACTTCACATTTCCACAGTCATTCCAGGGCGCACGTCTAGGACGATGAGTAGAAGGAAAGACGGAAGAAAAGACGGCCAGGATTTGCGGAAATGTATGGGCTCAGCAGCAGGTGCGGGTGAAAGGTACCGTATTTTCCGGTGCATAAGACGACCCCCAACTTTTCCAGTTAAAATACAGAGTTTGGGACATACCTGCCCTATAAGATGACATTGGCGTATAAGACGACCCCTGACTTCTGAGAAGATTTTCCTGGGTTAAAAAGTCGTCTTATACGCCGGAAAAAAATGGTAGGTCTTACTACCTTTCCATTAAAAACCCTCGCAAGGCTTCCAAGCTCCTTCAGGGACAAAGGCAAAGTCTCAAAATTCAGATGATGCTTCCCCACCATCTTCTGTCTCCCTCTTCTAGCCACAGTGGCTTTCTGGCAGGTCCCTGGACAACCCAAGGCTGGCCTACACCTCTGTTCTTTCCTTTACGGGGAGCCCTCTCCCCCAAGACGTCCCTGTGGCTTGCTGTCCCACCTCCCTCAAGCTGCTTGGGTGCCACAGTCTCAGTGAAGTCTTCTAGAATCATCCTCTTACCACTGCGATGCTCTACCCCAGCCCAGGCTCTCCCGATCCCCCCTCCATGGCGCTACCCGTCTTCCCTGCTATAAGCCTGATACTGCTTACTCTGCGCACGACTGCGATGTACATTCTGGAAGAGGAGGGAAGTTTGTGTTGTTCACTGCTGTATCCGAGAGCTAGGAACGGCTCCTGACACACGGCAGACACTCAAAAATTGGATTTGATTGAATAAATAACTAGTAACATTATTAACACGGGCCGACGAAACATGTGAATAGCGAGTCTACTGTACATCTTCACTGTCAGTTCGGGCTGCTGTAACAAAACACTACACTGTAGACCGCGAGGCTTAAACAACAAACAGATTTCTCACAGTTCTGCGGGCCGGCAAGTCCAAGGTCAAGGCGCTGGCAGATCTGGCGTCTGGGAAGGGCTCTCTTCCTGATTCAGAGACAGCTGTCTTCTTGCATCCGCACCTGGCAGAGAACAGAGAGTGGTACGCTCTTTTATGACTCTCCTAAGGGCGCTGATCCCATTGATGAGGGCCCCTCCTCATGACCTCACCTGATCCTAATCACCTCCCAAAGCCCCGCCTCCTAAGCCCCTCACACTGAGAGGGAGGATTTCAACCTGTGCCTTTGGGGGTACACAAACATTCAGTACAGAACTGTCGCCATTAGCCCAGCCAGCACTTGAACTATATCCAAACTGAGATGTACTCTAAGTGTCAAATACACACTGGATTTTTTGTGGTTAAGTCTCACCTGGGTGGGCACGGCTGCCAGGGAGAGGGAATGGCATGTACCAGGCCTGGAGGAGGGAGGGCCTGGAGATGGAGAACTGGCTCTGAGTGAGATGGGGAGTCCCCGGGGGCTCTGGACAGAGGGCTGGCCTGGGCTCGCTTCCTGTCAGACCACCGCTCTGCCTGCTCCTGGGCAGGAGGGTGCGGGGCCGGGGCCGAGACAGGGGGACTCGGGAGAAAACGATGCCTTAGTCACCAGAGAAGACTGGGCCTGGGCCCAGTGTGGACCGGTGGGAGTGGGGAGCAGTGGCTGGATTGGGGGTGTGCTTCTTTCCCCTTCATCTCCTCGGAAGCTGACTAGAGCAGTGGTTCTCAACCTTCCTCAGGCCGCGACCCTTGCATACAGCTCCTCAGGTGGTGGTGATCCCCAACTATGACATTTTGCTACTGTTAAGCATCATGATATAAATATCTGCATTTTCTGATGGTCTTAGGCCACCCATGTGAAAGGGTCATTCGACCCCCAAAGGGATCGCGACCCACAGGTTGAGAACCACTGGACTAGAGGCAGCAAAGATCTGGGTGGCACACTGGGATCGAATCCGGCTGGTTCTGGTACCAAGGAAAGGCGGCTCCCTGCAGGTGCAAGCTAACGGTGCGATCCGGAACTCCAGCTGCCCGCCTCCGAGCTGTGCGTTCTGTCTCCGCAACCACACACCCGCTCTCAGCGGTGAAGACAAATCCCGCTCCAGATGAGGGCCATTCCATTTCTCGGAGAGGGAAACATCCCGGCATTTGGTAAAGGTCGCAGGGAGGGTTTTCATGTTTACTTGTCAGCAATAAATAGGCATCGGGCCTGGCAAAATGCTAGGCCCCCATTGAGCGCTTAGTAAATGTCTTCTGGTGACAAAATGCTCAAGAATGATTTCACATACAGTGGTACCTCGACATACGAGTGCCCTAACATACAAGATTTTTGAGATACGAGCCGTCGAGCGAGCGATTTTTGCTTTGAAATACGAGCAACAGTTGAGATAGGAGTCATCACGCGGATCGGCCGGCTGCACACGACCCACCAGTTTACCTCGACTCGAACGTCTCATAGTTTCCCACGCCTCAAGGTTACGGAACGAATTAAACTCGCATCTGAGGTACCACTGTATTTTGAAACAGAAGTATATTATGAAACATGTGCTTTGCCTAACCAGATTTTCAAAATACCTTCAACTTCTCCAACTTATTCCCTAATAGCGTCTACCCTATAGAATGGTACATCCTGAAAAGCTGTCATTTTACATAGCTGTTCTTTCCCATAGGCAGTTTTCCCAAGGAATTCAAAGTTTCCTCAGATACAGTATTATTCTCTGGAGGGGAGGAAGAATAGGGAAAGGCGCATGGAGGGAGGGAGGGTGGGAGGGAAGAAAACACTATTTCCCTCCCTCCCATAGGATCCTCAGCACCTGAGTATGCCAGACCAGGTCCACCCTCCAGCTCCGCCACGAGGATGCTCAATCCGGGCATTCTAACTGCTCACTGGTGAAAGTCGGCATCATTGTGAGTTGGCCAACACTCGCTCATGGAGTCACTCCCAGAGTCCTCGGGGCTTGTGTGATGCAAATTACATACATGCAAGCCTCACCAAGGTTCCCGGGTGTGGGCAGGAGTCACCGGGGCCTTCTTACCCTCCCCGCCCCCCCGGTGTCCTCCACTGGCCATGGAGCACAGGTGGAGCTCCTTTCCCTGGGACAGCCCTGCCTGTCCCGTCTGTGCCCCTGCCAACCTGTGGGCATTGGCAGAGCGGCCCCTGCTTACAGCCAGGAACCGTGGCTCAGAGAGATTGGGTTGCTGGCTTTTCTAGCTCAGCGTTCCTTAGGAGCACCTGTGCCTCAGGTCCTGCCAACTCCCCCTCCCCAGCTGCTCCCTTGGGGAGGTTGCACCCTGGGGACACTCAGCCAAGCATCCCTGGCCCCCGAACCCTGAGATCTGCTGTCCTCGTTCTCCCGTGGCTGGGGGAGGTGACCTTCTCTGCCTACATGGGTGGAACCGGGAGTCAGGGCGCTCAGATGTCTGCTCTAGAAACGATGTAAAGGCTTTTATAGAGAAAAAGAAAACAATACTAGATTAATGGCGAGATTCCCTCTATGAACTTCTAAGAAACAATGGTGCTTTACCCCTTTCTATTTGAAGTTTCTTAGCCTGGCCGGCGTGGCTCAGTGGTTGAGTGTCCACCTATGAACCAGGAGGTCACGGTTCGATTCCTGGTCAGGGCACAGGCCCGGGTTGCGGGCTTGACCTCCAGTGCGGGGCGTGCAGGAGGCCGCCAGTCAATAATTCTCTCTCATCATTGATGTCTCTCCCTCTCCCTCTCTGAAATCAATAAAAAATAGATTTAAAAAACACAACCAAAACACAAGCTGCCCTACAAGATGAGATGACAATGAATCCCACAAGCAGCAGGCTGGCATTTTATAATTCCCAAACTACTGGTTTTTTTTTTTAGTAGTTTTTCAGCCCCTAGCACCTCTGTAATTAAAAAGAAAAAAATCTTCAAGCAACTCGAAATCAGCTCTAATTCTTTCATCGAAGCGCAGATTTCCAAGCGCAAGTAGCCCGTCTGAACACCTGAGGAAGCAGACAAGAGCCTCATCTGACGCCGGAATTGCCAGCTGCTCATTCTGGAAAAGCAATTGCTTTCGCCCGCCAGCTCAGCTCTGCTGCCCGGTAATTCCAGGCTGCTCAAATGCCACATTTGCAAGAGCACTCCCACAGGTGACCTCGCCGGCTTTGGCCTGCACTGAGGCTTCCCACGCAGGCCTCTTGCAGGACCAGACGGCAAGGCCCACGACACGGCTGGGCAGGCAGCGGGCACCGCCTAGTGCCCCCGGCATCCCTCCCCGCCGGCATCCGTCTGAGAAGCACCGCGAGACCCGCCCGCGAGTGACGATGAAAGAACAAACTCAGTGGCGGTCCTGATGGGCACGTGTCCCCGCCTCCCAGGACACCCTTCGGCGGTCTGCTTCCCCCGCTAATAGAAACCATAAGCTTTTCGTTCTTTTAGTAAAAGTCTCCCTGTCCTTGTTCCCGGCAGCACGATTATTCACAATTCACTGAGTGCGCTTTGGAAATTACTTTACAGGATTGGTTACAGCTCTGGCTCTGATCACGGTATTTTTAAAAATACATTTTTATTCATTTCAGAGAGGAAGGGAGAGGGAGAGGGAGATAGAAACCAGCAATAATGAGAGAGAATCGTGGATCGGCTGCCTTCTGCACGCCCCACACTGGGGATCGAGCCCACAACCCAGGCATGTGTCTTGACCGGGAACTGAACTGTGACCTCTTGGTTCATAAATCGACATTCAACCACTGAACCACACCGGCTGGGCTAATCATGGTGTTTTTTAGGACATATATGTATAAAATAAGTTGTCTGACTGTGTTTTTTAAAATATATTTTTGTTGATTTCAGAGAGGAAGGGAGAGGGAGAGAGAGATAAAAACTATCAATGATGAGAGAGAACCATTGATTGGCTGCTTCCTGCACACCCCTCTATTGGGATCCAGCCCACAACCTGGGCATGTGCCCTTGATCGGAATCGAACCTGGGACCCTTCAGTCCGCAGGCCGATGCTCTCTCCACTGAGCCAAACCAGCTAGGGCCAACTGTAGTTTTAATAATGTAAAATATACACAGACCAGAGCTGGGGGTTAGGGTGCCTAATATTTTCCGAGAATAAATACAAGATCAATGATATAATTTCTTCTTAACCTCCTCACTCCCTCACCCCTCGATTTTCACAGCCATAAATAGGGAGCGAATCTTCTTTGGCTTGAAGATAGCTTTTAAACACACACACACACACACACACACACACACACACACACAATTGATCTCAGAGAGGAAGGGAGAGGGAGAGAGAGATAGAAACATCAATGAGAGAGAATCATCAATGGGCTGCTTCCTGCATGCCCCCTACTAGGGATCGAGCCCACAACCTAAGCATGTGCCCTTGACTGGAATCAAACCCGGGACCCTTCAGTCCACAGGCTGACACCCTACCCA
>PVJN01050765.1:0-14717 GCA_004026805.1 Lasiurus borealis
CCTCCCTCCCTCCCTCCCTCCCGCCGCCCGCCCGCCCGCCCTGCCTCCCGCGGCCCGGACACCTCCGGCCCGGACCCGCGGCTCCCGCGCCCCTGCCCCGCGCCCCCTCCCCTGCACCTGCCCCGCACCTCGCCGTCCGGACACATTTTTCCCATTTCTGTGTTTATCATTCATCAAAATGGCGACCGATTTTTCGGAATAGACCCTATCTTTCCATTTAATCGGTCGAAAAGCTGACCATTTACATATCCTTAGACCTGGGCAAGAGGGGTCCGCTTGAGGAGGAGGAGGAGGATGACCCCCGAGTGCGGTGGCGGCCGCCCGAAGATGCGCGCTGCATTTCACAGCGGGATGAAATAAATAAATAAGTGGCACTCGGGGAGCGGAGAGCAAACGATCGGGGCACCTGAGAGTTTTTCCCTCCGTGCCCCCTTGCTTCGGGCCACAAGTAGCAGGCGAAATCTCGACGAGTTTGCATGCTCTTACCGCACTTACATCGCCGGTGCAAATTTCTCATTGATTTGTCTCTTCAGCGGTGTGCACAGGAGGGTGGGGGGGTGTCTGGTGCTGGGACTTGTTAGTTAACATCCTGCGCTTCCTGGGAAGATGAGTTATAACGGGACCGGTATCGCTTCTTCATTTGCGCTGGAGTCATCTTAACAATGCACCCAATGCATCGAGGCAGAGGTGAATTTATCCACCGCATGTGCATTAGAGACGGATGGGGGTCTTGCGAATGGCACACCCGCAAAATTTGGAACATTTTCATTCACACAAGGAAGCTGGATTTTCCCGGGTGTTTCCTCTTTAAGACATGATCATCAGTTTTGCGGAAATTAAAGTTTACGGAGTTGGCTCTAATTTTTAAAACATTTCATTTCATTCTTTTCTTGGTTCATCTCACCCCCTTTCCGCTTTAAGTAATTGTAGTTATTTTGGAGAAAGGACATTATCTGCTCGGTCATTTTAAAGTGTATTTGGTATAAATGACTCCTAAGCTTTTTAGCACTGGCAGAATTCTTAAGGTCTTTTAATTAATGAGCTTAAAGGAGATCATGTTAGACTAAGAAGTGCTAAAGAAATACCCCAGGATTAGTTTGATTTGCCAGTTCAAATCACTTTGAGTTATTTCCTGGCAGTTATTGAAGGGTTGGAATACAACCTACAGTTTGGGTGGATTATTTGGTAGGAGAATGGTTGTTTTGCATACTTTAAGTAGGATATTTGTAATGGCTAATTGTAGCCTTTAAGTGTTTGCTAATGTCAAACAAATATTCATCACCATTTACAGTCCTTTCATTTGTTTTGCAGAATATTACATGAAGGTTTGTCATTTTATAAATCTCTTGAAGTTTTGTTAAAGGGTCAGTTCATTTTGTTTTACCATAGTAACCAGATAGAATTGGAAGACTTCCATGTTTGGAATAACAACTGGAATTTAGTCATCAGTTTCTGCAGTGCTGCAAAATAATAGAACATGTTTAGATTTTAAATCCAAGTTTGAAAATATAAATCTTACAAAATGGGAAGCATTTGTACATACTTAAGTTTTCAGTATAACTGTTTCATTTTTGTGCTTTGAAAAAATTTAACCCCGTATTTCCTTCAGCTATGTGCCTAATGTTGTAATTGCTGGTTTTCTCTCTTGAGGGTGGAGAGGGGATACAAAGTTTAAATGATCATGTTAACAAAGTATATTTCTTTGCCTTTTTCAGAAGACGGCCAGTATTTTCTAAAGGTTCTCATACCTAGCTATGCTGCTGGATCTATAATTGGGAAGGGAGGACAGACAATTGTTCAGTTGCAAAAAGAAACTGGAGCCACCATCAAGCTGTCTAAGTCCAAAGATTTTTACCCAGGTAGGTGCAATGGTGAAGAGATTTTTTGATAAGTCCCCAAGGAAAGAAAGAGAAGTTCTTTGTGTGCTGTATGCTGTATTGGAAGAAATTCTTAATAGTGTAGGCTTTATTTTATTTATGTATTTACTGTATTAGAATGTTTGTGGAAATTCTTAAAGACTATTTCCATTGTTGATTATGTCTTTTTTTCTATAATAGATATGCTGTGTCTGTAATTTAGGCCAATTGGGAGATGAATCTCCTAGGTATTTCTAAATACTTTCTTGGAGGGGGGGGCGGGCGGGGAGGGCGCGGGAAACACAGCAAACTCTGAAATTTAAAGATAGAAGCATTGACAGCTGGCATCAGGAAATAGGGTTCTTCTGAAGTTTTCAGACATCATTGTAATGACAATTAGTCTAGAGTGAATTCAGAAGAGGGGGTAGGAAGCCTTTTTAAAGAATGGACCATTTACTTCTAAATCCATTATGTACCTCTTTCTGCTTCATTGCTTTGTTTGTTGGCCCTGGAGTGAAGTAAAGAGGACAAGTGCTGCCTCTTCGGATTTTTAAAATATTGTGTTTTTAATGTAATTGTGATAAGAAACTATATTATGTAAGAAGTAAAATAATGCTTCAAAATTCTGTTACTTAAGATCTGTGTTTGATTAAAATATGTCAACGGTTCGTTTGGTACTGTAACCCATTAAAATATGGCAAGTTTACGAGGTGGTATAGTTTTGTGGTTTTTTTGTACTTTTCAGCGTGCTTTTTAAATTTCAAGTGTTACACAGTTATGCATGTTCATCTTCTTTTTAAAAATCATTTTGTTTCTTAATATATGGATTTTAAGTTTAATTGAAAAACTCCATAATTAACTAGTGTATCACATAGATAAAACATTCATTGATTTGCTTTTACTTAGATGTAACTTCTGCCGTTTTGGGGGCTATTCTATCTTTATGGTCAAAAATTTTTTATTCAGTGCTGAGGGGAACCGATACTGCTAATTTTTTTTTTCCTGGTGGCAAAGAAAAGCTGCTTTTCTTTCAGTGATCTAATTCATTAAGAGTTCTTTAATACAGCAAAGACATCTGTCACGAATGTAAGCAGAACATTTGGAGGATTTGTTTTTCATAGCCAATCACTTGCTGGTAGAAAATGGACCATTATGCTGGTTAACAAGGTTTTAGAATGGTTGAAACTGTCATTTGTTATATAAGTTAAGTGTAGTTATATTTGGTGAACATTAAATTTTTTAAACTAAAATGTAATCTATGAGATACGATGTCCTTCGAAAGTTTGTTTCCTGTGAGTGTAGTTTTGTAGGTGGCTTTCCATGTCTCTGAAACTTTCCCTATGCATTAAGAAAGTTTGCTAATATATTTACATTTGTATATTTAAAAGATATATCATGATGGAAAAATTCAGTTTTGAATTGTGAAAAACCTAACTATAAATAAAAGCACTCAAAAGAGCTTGATTGCAGAATTAATAACATGATAGTTCTAGGAAAAGACTGCAATGGTAAATTAAATTCACTTTCAGGAGGTGAAAATGAAATAGCTTTTTTGCATTATACATGAGGTGGTATCAGATGTTCAGGGATGTTTTAGAAAATTGGTGTTTATCAAGGATATTCCAAATAGTAAATTAAATGCCTTTTCATTTGAATACAGTTTATTTTCAGTGGTTTAGAAAGGGTACACCGAGGATTATATCTTTTGTTCTTAGTCCACTTAGTAGTACGTTTTTTTCTTATTGCATTGAAATTGGTTATTTTATTAATAGTTTGGAGTCATGTTTTTCCTATAGAAAAAGAATATCTGTTTTTAAAAAAAGAAAACTAAAATGTGTTGAGTAAAATTTTGTGTGTGCAGTGACGTAACCTGATCAAATGTGAGTTGAAATGTCTGGATACAAGAAGGCTTATACTCTGCCTGTAACAGGTGGAAACCAATCATACACTATAGAATCATTTTTTAAGGATAAGACAAAGCCTTGTGATTTGTAAGAAGCTTTAATTCTGAACACTTTGTGTTTTAATAAAAATTTAACTAGGTTATTACAGATGTATTTCTCTTTTTCTGATAGACTTTAATTGTAATAGTTTTCCTGTTCACACTTAACCACAAGCCTGTGGAATTAAAGTCCTGGTATGCTTCACAATAACAGCCTCTCAGTGCCTTTCAACTTCTTTTACTTCGATATACAGATATACTTAAGGCATACTTACTTTGCTCATCTTGGATGAACTAAATTTTAAAGCTTTTCTTTATATTGGGAAGTTATAAATACTTTCTTGCAGGATTATGCAGTAATTCAGAAGTACATTTTTTTGTGTTTCATGTATGTATGACTCTTTATCCTATTGGAATGAATATGCCTGATGTTTAATCCATGAACATTTTCCTGTGTCTCATTTGGTAAGATAGTATATTTGGTGAAAGTGTACTTTAGTTGTAACCTAATGGATTTTCTCAAATTACCTAAGTTTTGAAACAAAATGTAACTTTGTTCAAAAGGTTTAGATGAAATAATACTACATTTGACAAAAACTTTCCTTAGGATATGTATGCAAAAAATAGACACACTTTGGGGATGTTTTAATAAATTTCAATGCAAATGATATGTGCATTGTTTTTAGTATAGCCAATATAATCTTCTCATATTTACCATATTTGTTTTTCTTATTTTTGCTCAGGTTATATCTTGAAAATGTCTTAAGCAACCATGCCTTTCTGAGTAATATTTTATATTTATGGTTGAAATAAAATAATTTTACATATTAATTAATATGAATTTATAATTTGTAGTACTGTATGTTGCATTGTGTGTTTCAGCATGCCATATATTAACTACAATAATTTGGGGAATTGTATGATGAAGATTGTAAAGTCTATTTTTCAACTACTGTAATCAGAAAAAAAAATGACCTACAAATAGGTTTACTTTTTGTTGTGCAGTGTAATTCATTTATTTTTAAAAATCTAAGTTTTACAGAATACTAACATTACTGGTGGTTTATGGATATATCTTTTTTCTTGATCAAAGCAACCTAATATGGTGTATTTATATGTCAGTTTTTATAATTGGGTTATTTAAAGGTGTTGCCATGTAGTACAAACCAGTTTTCTCATTTGGGGGACTATGTGGCTATCTCTATTTTCAGAATGGTAGAAGTGTTTTTTCTTTTTTTAATTGGCATCTGAAGGTGTGTTTAGTTTTGTTAATAAACAGATTGATTTTATCTGTTAAAAATATTTAATGAATGGTTCGGGTAGGTAATTGGAAAAACTAGTTTAGAGAAGTAGAGGATGTATAAAATAAATATTTTCATATACCTTAAATTTTAGAAGACTTCATTGTATACCTATTTTTTATTCTATTGTATGACACTAGAGCTATTCAGTATATCAATCAAACAGGAATCTTTTACTATAATCTTGGCATAAATTTATGTGTAATTTATATTTTCATATTTGTACTTAAAAATTGCATCACATTTAATTACTATTATTGTTTTCTTTTTATGGTCCTTATGTTAAAATTTGAACATATTATATCTACATTTACTATATTTTAATTGTATCACTGTCCAACTTAGATGATGCTTTTTTAAAAAACCATAAATTATTTGTATGTTATATTTTTTAAAAAATCATGGAAAAGCTGAATGTAAATGAATTTTTCTTTTAGTAAAGGAAATATCCCAGACTGCCTTAATTTTGACATGGGGGAAATTCAGTGGCCAATTTAACCTTTAAAATCGGAATGATATTTTTTTATATGGAAATCAGAGGAGTTAAAGCAGTTTAAAATAGATCACTTCTTTTGTTTACCTTGTTGAAGGAAGGGTATTATGATATTAGCAGTACAACATGAATACTTTTGTAATAGCTTTTAAAAGTTATAGTTTATACTTTTTGATTCCAGAGCATCTTTGAAATTTATTGGTATATATTTTAAGCCAAAATTAGTAGGTAAATAGAATTCTATCAAGTAGAAAATCAAGTAGTAAACTTCCAATATTGTTCAGTTTAATAGCATAGTTACCTTTACACTGTTCTGTACTTTTAATTTCAGTATGATAAAGAGTTGCTGATAGATAACATTTTTTTTTAATCTTAAAGTTGTAATATTTATATTTGCCATACTACTTATTGTTGTGGGTTACTTTATATTTTATCTCTTATATCCTCAGTTGAAGGAGGAACCATAACCTCTCACTTAGATATTAATGCATCTCTGAAAATTTGCTGCAGTTTTAATTCTATCTCACTTTAAGCTATAGGAGACCTTAACGTCTGAAGGAATGTTACTGGCATAGCACAACCTATATTAAACTTGTTTCCAAAAGATAATACTTATATAAGCAAATGTTTATGGCATGGAATTTTTAGAAGATTGAATTAGCCTTAAAAAATCTTAGCTATTCATTTTATTTCATTCTGATGTTATATCTTTTATCATCCAATTAATAAGTTATGGAACATCATTTATAGTGTCAGTGTTTTCATGAATAATATAACAAAATATCCTTTAAAATTTGGTATTTGAATGAAGCCTTCTGGATTTTGGAAAAATGGCTAATTTAGAATCTGTGACATTGTAAGGAAATACAGTACATCTAACAACATTGTCTTTCAAACGTCATCCCCAAGGATTTCGGAAACAGTTAAATATAATGAACACAATTGGTGAAATAGCTCGATATTTATGTATTGAAGATGTTTTGTATAATATACAAAGAGGAATAATTATCTGTGTCTTGGGAACTATAAGAAGTATGTGTGGTGTCACTAAAAACTCGATCAACAAACCACCAATTAAAACTTGCCTATGTTATACTTTTGCTTTTTCCCCTCTGGTTTAAGAGAATTAAGATTTTTAAACTCTTACATGACACAAATGACATTTATTGAACACATTTATGCCACTTGTTGACTAAAATTCAGTGCTTAACCTATTTTACTATAGAGTTTAGCCTTAGGTTGTTTCCAGTTTAATGGAGCTATATTTCAGAGCACAACTTTATGAGCAAGTGCAGCTTTTCAAAATAAAATTGGGGGAATGAGGGCGGGAGATTTGTGCTTGATTGCCATCTCATTTCCATCTTTGGATACAGCTCTAGCATAAAGTTAAACAACATCTGCAGAGATCTGACTGACAAACATCTCTCTGGGACTCATCATTGCAGCCTGCAGCAGGTGCATTCAGCTTTGCAGTCTTTTCCAAAAAGAGGTTAGTTTGTTCTAACATTTATCAGTGGACCAGTGGGAGCAAGTGACTAGAGAGAAGAGGTTGGTTGTCACTTGTCCAGTGCTGGAATACTGCAGGTAATTGGACTGGACTGGTGGGCACCGCAGCAGTGTGTCTCACATTGCACTGCAGCTGCTATGGAGCTTAATTAGTCTGACCCTCAGAGACTAGTGTCATAGCATAAAATGCAACATGCAAGAGATGAAGCAGTACTTTTCAACAAGTGCTTTCTGATGTTCGAGTTGGTGAAAGTTCCATTTTCATCCTATTCTTTAAAGATATGTAATCAGCTTTTTTCATTTATCAATATGCAAATATTTGACACTAAACTCATTTGCATAAATCTGATAGAATCCACATAAAAGAAGATGCAGGGGTAGCTTTAGGTATGGAAGCAAAAGTAAAATAAGGTTAGTTCAGAAAAATTTAAATTTTTCCTATTCCAATATATTTGAAAGTATATTTTCAAATCATGAGGGAGCAGAAAAAGTGGAAGTGCATTGTGTTCTTTTTGCTTTCTTATCTTAGATTAGTGTCTGTTCATTTATTTTTTTGGACAAATGACCAGGTAAAATAAAGTGCATCTTTTCAGCATGTTAGGAGCGTTGGCACACAGATTGCTGAGTGTTTTGAAGTTTTCCAACAAATAAGACAAGGATAGCACGTTAAAAATATTTTTAGGATGTTACAATGTAATATAGAGGTGCTGTTGAAGTGGTTCTTTACCACATTTTATTACAAGTAAATTAAAATTTGATTAAAACTCCAAAAACATCAGTATGCTATTTATTTACATTTTAAATTTCTTAATGGGTTGGAAATACTGACTTACAATACACTGCCATGACATATAGAGATGTTTCTTGTGTGTTCTAATAGTATTCCCAATTAATATAGGTATCTCATCACTATCCTGTTTATTAATTGGCCCCTGAATGGAAACAATTCCTAAGGTAAAAATGTCAATTAAATCTTCCAAGGTACTATAGACTTTTAAAAATAATTGAGAATTTAAAAATCATGGAGTCTGTGAAACAGCTTTATAGTTTTGACTTACTCTTAGTTTTACTAGTTTGAATTTTTTCATATCTATTGAATGTTACTTGTCAGTTACCCAGTTAAGTTTTAGTTTGTAGATTTTTTTTGGTAACATATACTTTTTTTGAGGAATTTTTACCAGTATTGCCAATAACTCTTTGATTCTGAAACTACCATTTGTAAGAAAAGTCTATTAAATTTTATTTTGCTTAAAATTTTCATAGTTGGTAACTTATTGGTAATTATGGTAAATATATGAAATAAGATTAAAATAATTATCTCTAGAAATCAAGAGCTTCATTCCCACATGATTAAACATATTTAATTTTCAATCAAGATTTTTTATTTATGACATTGTGGACTATTATTTTTTTATCAATTCTCATCAATATAAGAATGATTCTTTAAAATTTCACATATATACTTCACTGTCATTTTTAAATTTTTAATTAAATATACAATAATAAACATTTTAAGACTACAAAGTATAAAAACGGATGTTATGTACAATGACAAACCTTTCGAGAAAATTTCAATATTTGCTAAGTTTCAAGCCATTATATGGATATCCTTTTCCATAACTAAAGTTGATCATGAAAACACATAATATATGCACTCCATCATTGATCTTTTGCTGCTTCCTGCAGGGCCTGTCATAGCATCGTTGACAGGACCAGATGAAAAATGAAATCAGTATCTTGAGTTTTTTAACAACAAAATGACTCAGGTAAGATTATTTGGTGTGGAAAATAAAACTTTTTTTACCATTATTAAACTAATTTTATTTAATAATAGACATATAAAATTAATTTTTAAAATTTTAAGACCTGTTTGTGTCTTACTGATGTTCAGCATATTTCTAATTTCCAATCAATTTTATTCTGAACTCAGTAATTTTTACATTTTAGACTGTAATATTTCTTACTTTCCTTGTGAAGCTGAGCAAACTTTTTGAAGTTTTGAGAAATAACTTTTCTTTCTGTTTTAAAGACTAGTTATAAATTGAAAACTAGATATATATTTTGGAATAGTTACACATTGAAGGCCCCATAATTCGTTTACAGGATCAGTTTTCACTGAATGAACTTATTAATAAGTAAGACTTCAAATTCTATATTCCTTCTAGGATATAATAAATGTTGACTCTCAGTTGATTCAGTTTTTAGAAATCATTTTTATCCTAAAAAGGAAAGTTTTGTCTTCACTTAAATATTTAATAATTTGGTGCTCTAGAAATTATATTGGGCAGTGATTCTATTTTAAGGTCTAATAATTTGGGGGAAGGGTAGAATAGAATGAACGGGGTAATACATTTCATTAATAAAAAATAGGGAATTGTAGTATATATTTTGTCTTACGTTACTAAATATTTTAGAAAAACTAGCATTTTAATTTGTGTTATGTTTATTTTTGAAATACTTGTTTTTGAAGAAGTTAGTATTGAAGGAAAGTGACCTCTTAGAGACTATTGATTCACATTTCTTAATCTTTGTAGAACTCATTTTAATTTTTCTAAAACTAATTTATGCTTTTTATAAAGTCATAAAAGTATTTTGAAAAAAACTAATCTAGTTTTACTTTTTAGTTTGAAATCTGTCTAGAATCTTTTCTCTTGTTAATTAATATGTATATTTATCAGATGCTTCTAGAAACTCAGATGTAGGCAGCTCTTTGGTCAGTATGACTTGGAATTATTACAAAACATATTTTCTTTGTAAAGAATATGGGCATGTTTTGCTTTACCATAAAAAAATTGTTATTGTCCCCTGGAGTTTTGTTTTAAAATGTTCATAGTATATGGCATCTCTGTCAAAGACTTAATGAGGATACTTAGGAGTGGTGAAGAGGCTTTCTTTTAAAGGGATTGGAAAATCCTGTAAAACTAGTTGAGAGGAATGGAGCTTAGATATGATTCTTTTCAGAATATTCATTTAACAGTTTGAGGACACCAAGATAGCAAGAGATTATGTGATGTATGCCAATTTTCTTGTAATTTTTCATTGTGTTTTCTAATACAGATCATAATTTGTGATATTATAATAGTAAGTATTTCAGTCTTTTGGTTTTGCTCGACACTTTCCCCCTTTTTTTGGGATATGACTCAGGAAATATATCTTCACTACTTCTCTCTTTTCTTTCCAAAATGATTATGTCCACCCCCTTTTTTAAAAACTAAGTTGAAAGCCAGTAGATACTTTATAATAATTTTTGTTGATTTGCTACACTGGAGTTTATAGACAGTTATTTTTATTATTACCACACATTTAAAAATGATATGATAAAGATAAATTATATTTCCTGGACTATTGCCTGGTCATTTTCTTTTTACCCATAATTGTATTGTCTAAACGTGAAAATGGCAATAGCTTTGTAGCTTTTCTTCATTTTCAAAGTTTTTGGGTTCTTGTTTTTTTTTTGGCTTGCTTCAGTTGTTTTGTAGCTCAGTGTTTTCAATTCTTTATTCTTCGTTAGAGTATTGACCTTAATATTTTTTAAAAAAGTGTAGACTTTCTAAGCCAAATTTTGTTTCTTAGGATTTTTATGACTTTATAAAATGACCCAAAGTATTGCATATTTAGCTAGTTATTCATAACAGTTGGTTTTAAACGAAAATACTATGATTAAAATTGAGCATGTAAGGCAATCTGAATAAAAATGAAGATAAATAATAAATATTCATTTAAATAAATCATAATTTTTTTACCCATGCATTTCATTAAATGAGTCCACTTTCTAGTAAATTATGATGTTGATGCCATTGAATTATTAGACCACTTTCTAATATGATAAAGTACTTAATGTGATTTTGAAGATGCTTTTCTTTCATTCACAGTTTTAAATTAAAACAAAAAAAAAATGTTTGCAATAGTCTTTACTATTAATTGTGGTTTCTAACACAGATAATTGAGTTAAGCTTCTTTGGTGTGAAGGAATTTATGTCATCCTTCAAGCCTGCTGCTGTATCTTTAATATCCAGTCCAGTGCTTTAATCATAGATAGTACTTACAATTTAAATGTATGTCTGTATGAATAAATGAATGACCACTTTAAGGCTTCTTTGAAGGGCTCATGAAATATCATTACAATGGATGTGGAGGGCAATCCATCTTATTTTTTCATTATATTTCTAGCTTTTATGTGATGGTGTGTGTGTGTATGTATGTGTGTGTAAAATCTGTATTTTGGGTTAATTGAACTAGTGAATTAAAAATGCAAACAAATAAGAAGTGGCCGTAGTAGCAGTAGGACAAGTATGGGCCAAGTATCAAGGAAGAAGAGTGGAGTATGTTAGAGGAATGTTGCTTTCTATTTAGATGTCCTGTGTGAAGAAAACCAATGTTATGGAGAGTACTCTAAAATGAAGACCACTTTAAAAATGTTCTGTCTTGCTCAGCCATGGTGGCTCAGTGGTTAAGCATTGACCTACCAGGAGGTCACAGTTCTGTTCCTAGTCAGGGCACATGCCTGGGTTGCTTTGTGATCCTCAGAGTTGGGTGTAGAGAAGGCACCTAATCAGTAACTCTCATCATTGATGTTTCTAGCTCTCTCTCCCTCTCCCTTCATCTCTGAAATAGTTAAAAATATATTTTAGTAGATGTTCTGTCTTAAGAACATGAGCTTAATTAATGTTTATTAATGAAGTAATTAAATACCTTCATTAAAAGATTTAATAGTATATCATTGTTATAGTTTACTTGCTGCCACATGGATACTTGTACAGTAAGGAACTGAGCCTACTGGTGACTTTTATTGAGATACTTTAAAAATCAAAATTACTGATCACAGAGTCAAAGTTACATTAGTTTAATATCTTCTTCCTCACTTATACTGGGGAAATGAACATGTATAATAAGTACATGATGACTTTTAGAAAGGGAACTTGTTAATTTTCTTATTTACTAAGGAAAAAGTATACCAGCTTTCAAGTAAAGTGGAATTTGTTTAGAATTTGACTAACTTGAATATAATTTTTAATTCATTAGTTCCTTTAACCCAAAATACAAATCTTAAAATTTGAGATTTAAGGTTACTGAATTTGGGCTACCTCAGTCTTTTTAATACTTTTTAAACAGTTAAAACTTAGGAAATGCAAGAAATGCTAGTGTTTTTCTTATATTAATAGACACATTGTTTAATTTTTACTTTAATAAAGCAGTGAACCCCATCTTTGTACCATTCTTGTGGGTGTCCAAGTTCTGATAGAGGACCAAGAATGAATGAATGAATCAATCAATCAATCAATCAATATTTTTTAAATAAAGCAGTGAACCATCTAACATATAATAGATAAATCTATTTGGTCTCATGCTTAGTCCCCTACATCTTAATAAATTCTAACTTATTTTTTTAAAACTGATTGAGAATAGTGGGTTAAAATAACTTAGTGTTTCCATACTTGGCTGGTTCCCCTGACCCTCCATACTACAATGGCCAGATTTTACCATCTTTATGGATGATTATGTGCTCCTTTTGTGGATAGAATTAGGTGTAAAATGCTCTGGATATTTCTCTCAAACAAGCGAGTGATAAGAAAAAAGAAAGATGAATACTGGTTATAAAATTTGATACTTGTATAATGATACACTTATGTCTAGAATTTGAAACAACCTCTTTCAATGGCAGGATCTTGAGAGAAGAGAGTAGACTTCAATGATGACTTCAAAGAAAGCTGACAGGGTTTGAATTTCAATATGCAGCTTGGACAAGAGTAGAAGGTCATTTGAAGCAAGGAGATAAAATATATAGTCATGGAAATATGAAAAATTCTTTGTATATTCAGGGGTCCAAAATTAGTTTGGTATTATTAATAAAAAGTGGATATTGCTGTAGGGGGAGAGTGGGGCAAGGGAGATACTTATTCAAGTAAAAGAGAATGTAATATATATGAAAAAGGAAAAAAAGTTTGAAAACTACCCTAGAGATACTCATTAGCAAGAATTATCTTAAAGAAAAAGTACATCTATGTATCTATATAATGACTGATAGTGTTACTGTAATTAAAATGTATGTATCATTCATATAAATATAAATAGTGCCACTTGCATTTTGGAGGAAAGATTGACCTAGTTATCTAAAAAGAGTTGCGTTGTAGATTGAGGAGTCTAGCTTTCCCCTTAGGGAATATAAGTAGAATTAAAAAGAAGAGTAATTTGTTTAGAGAGGAAAAGATTAAGGGCAACTAGGAATACTGAAAAGACGTTATGAGAGCTATCTTTTATTATGAAAATATGTGCCAAGTGTAGAAGAAAAATAGCTTGGTGACCTAAGAAGGATAAATATCAGTGAAGAATATTTTGCTATAATCAGGGAAGATCTGGAAATAAAAATCTGTTTTTGAAATTGGTTCACTATTATATATCTTGTTGTCTATGCAAGGGCTTTTAAAGTTAGTGACAGTGGTTTGTTTGTTTTTACTAGTTTTAGTTTGCTTTTGCTTCATAGATGTTTAGAATCATATATCTGATAATATTTTTCTCATTTCTTAAATTATATGAACATATAGGCCTTTCTAGTTGTCTTGGATGTAGACAAATTTTTCAGTTTTATGAAAATTAATGATTTGCACAACACATACGTTTCTTATGTTGAATTTGAAGCCATTCAAACACTAAAGTTCTGTTAACTATAGAGATATTGGTATGTATTATGCCAATGAAAATGAAAATTGAGACTTATTGGTGGATTCTCTGTTATGTAAGTATTTGGTTTGGTGTTTCAGTTGATTTTTGAGATTCAACATCATTGATAAATATTTTGTATAAGAATACTATTAATACTATTAAATTCAGGTGAATTTTGTAATACTCTGAAAAACATGGCACTCTTTTTATACTTAGAAAATGAGATTAAAATTTATCTGGTATTTTATACTGATTTATGAAATTATTAGTTAGTTGTATAGGGACACATTAAAAAAATGACAACCAACTGACATTAAGTACCAAATGGGAATTTGAAATAAAAATATTCATTGTGTAATCTTTATTGAAGTACTCATAATTTAATAATACCAATTGTGTAACTCAAAGGAGACATAAGCAAAGTTTCATTGTCTTTATTGATAATCATATCATGATTTTTACATTTTTCAATTACAATTTACATTCCGTGTTATTTTGTATTAGTTTCAGATGTACAGCAGCATACTGGCTAGCATCATATACTTTACAAAGTGGTCCCCCAATATTTTCCATACCTACCTGGCACCATACATAGACAATATTATTGATTGTCTTCCCTCTGCTGTACTTTACATCCCTGTGTCTGTTCTATAACTACCAATTTGTACTTCTTAACCCTTCACCTCTTTCACACAGTCGCCCAACCTCCCTCCCCTCTGGCAACCTCCAGTCAACTCTCTGTGTCTATGAGTATGTTTCAGTTTTGCTTGTTCACTTATTGTATTCTTTAGATTTCACTTATAAGTGAACATGACTTGATCTTAAATGAGATGAATAATATAGGTAAGACAACTGCATACACTTTTTGCAGAGAGTTGGGGTTTATGAAGTTTTTCAAAGTAACATTTGTTTAAATTCAACAACTTTTATGAATTCTGCCTTTAAAATGCTATTTTATT
>PVJN01050766.1:0-14726 GCA_004026805.1 Lasiurus borealis
ATAAAGAGCTTCACAGATAAGAAAAAGCTAAAGGAGTTCATCAACTCCAAACCAGTATTATATGAAATGCTGAAAGGTACTCTTTTAGAAAATGAAGAAGTAAAAGGTAAAGATAAATATCATGAGCAACAAATACATATCTATCAAGTGAATCTAAAAAGTGAATTAAAAATCTGATGAATAGAATAAACTGGTGAATATAATAGAATTGGGAAAGGGGTGAGGGGGGTACAGGGAGACTGGACAATAATCATACACCTATGGATGAGGACAATGTGGGGGGAGGTAAGGTAGAGGGAGGGTGGGAGTGGGTGGAGGGGAGCTATGGGGGAAAAAAGAGAAACAAATATAATAATCTGAACAATAAAGATTTATTAATTTTTTTAAAAAAAGATTACCTTTAACCTTTTGTATTTTAATTATGTTGTGTCATGGTATTGGCCTCTTTGGGTTCATCTTGTTGGGGACTCTCTGCTTTCTAGACTTACATATCTGATATTCCTTCATCAGAAAGGGAAGTTTTCTGTCATTTTTTTCAAATAGGTTTTTAATGTCTTTTTCTCTCTCTCTCCTCCTTGAGGCATCCCATGATGCAAATGTTGGTACACTAGAAGTTGTCCCATAGGCTCCCTACACTACCTTCATTTTTTTTTTTTATTTTTTTCTTTTGCTTTTCTGATTGGATGTTTTTTTCTTTCCTTATATCCCAAATCACCGTTTTGGTTCCTGGCTTCATCTTACTCTATTGTTGATTCCTTGTAAATTATTGTTTTTTCAGTTAGTTTATCCATTTCTGATTTTTTTTTATGGTTTCCATGTCCTTTTCTAAGAGTTCTAAATTTATCAACTCTTCCCCTAAGTTCATTGAGCATCCTTGTAACCAGTGTTTCAAACTTTGCATCTAGTAGATTGCTTGTCTCCATTTTGTTTAGTTATTTTTCTGGAGTTTTGTTCTTTCATGTGTTTTTTCTATATATTAGGTAGAGCTGCTACATCTCCTAGGTTTGGTTCAGTGACCTAATGTAGTAGGTGTCTTATAGGATCCAGTAGCACACACTCCCTGTTCACCAGAGCTGGGTATTCCAGATACACCCTCACTCTCCGTGGGGGCTGTGTACACCCTCCTCTTGTAGTTGAGCCTTGGGGTTGCTGTTAGCACATCAATTTGAGGGATGTATCCCCAGACCAATCAGCTGTCACGACTGTGGAGGATAAACTGTGGAGGGGCCTACCCCAAGAGCAGGACTTACTTCAGTGGGACTGGTACCTCCTGAGTCTTCCCCCTGAGTATGTCGCTTGTGGAGTGGTTGAGTGGTGCTTTGATGTGGTCTGAAGCTGTCCTCTGGGTGTGCTGGCTCTGGGGCCTCCCAGGAAGTGAGGCCAAGGTCAGCCACTACCTGTGTTCTGCCCAGGGCCACCGAGCTTGAATCACAAAGTGATTGCTACTTTTTGCCACTTATGCTGGGCTTGGAGGTACCAGAAGAGACCAAGCAGTGAACCAAGGCCAGCTGCCACCACTAGTGCTGGCCACTTAGCAAGAGGTACAGAACATGGCAAAGCAATGGTTCTCAACCTGTGGGTCGCAACCCCTTTGGGGGTCGAACAACACTTTCACAGGGGTGGCCTAAGACCATCAGAAAACAGATACTTACATTATGATTCATAATAGTAGCAAAATTACAGTTATGAAGTAGCAATAATTTTATGGTTGGGGGTCACCTCATGAGGAACTGTATTAAGGTCTCGGCATTAGGAAGGTTGAGAACCACTGTGCCAAAGCCAGATGCTGCTTATTTGTGATATTTTAAGAAAGTCTGAAATATCTAAGACAAGCCATTTGTATGGAAAAGCCCCTGCAGACAGCTTGGGTGGGTCTGAAAGTTGGGTGGGACAGGGTCTCAGGGAATCACCAAGGCAGGAAAACAATAATAACCAAGTTGATGGAGACTCAGAAGTGGCACCACCTGCCAATTCTGTGGGGTAAGTACTCATCAAAGGAACAATGGCCTCTGACAGCATTTCTAACAGAAAACTGGCCCCCTGGTCTTTCCCTGATGCCCATATAATTCAGTTCCTCCCCATATATCTCTTGTGCCTTTCAAGTTGCTGTCCCAGTGCTGGGGCTCAGAGGGAATGAGTCTGAGTAAATCCATGTGCAGGGCCTGTTAAGAGGAATGGCCGGCCGAGACCAGTTTGGTTCAGTGTATAGAGCGTCAGCCTGGGGACTGAAAGGTCCTGGGTTCGATTCCGGTCAAGGGCATGTACCTTGGTTGCAGGCACATCCCCAGTAGGGGGCGTGCAGGAGGCGGCTGATTGATCTCTCTCTCATCAATGTTTCCATCTCTCTATCCCTCTCCCTTCCTCTCTGTAAAAAATCAATAAAATAAATTTAAAAAAAAAAAAAAAAGAGGAATGGCCGGACTCCAGCAACCTCTGGCTCATTCAGCCACAATCCCAGCTGGTTTTTCCAGCCAGGAGTTACAGGGCCTTCTCTTCCTGGCATTGGAACCCTGGGCTGGGGGACCTGTTGTGGAACTGTGACCGCTCCCTCTTCAGCAGGAACCTCTGCAGATGAGATATCCCTCCCAATTTCTAGCCACCACCACGTAGGTGGGGGCCGGCCAGTTCCGAATCTCCCTCCTACCAGTCTTGCAGTGGCCTATTCTTTTTATCCTTAGTTGCAGGACTTGTGTTCCGCTAGATTTCAGGCGGTTCTGAATAAAGGTTTTTCTGTAGTTTTGTTGCATTTTTTATCAAGTTCCATTGTTTTCAAAACAGACCCAAATAGACTGAATGACTTGGCTAAGTTCATACAGCTAAGTGGTGGCAGGGCCAGTTTGGCATTCAGATGTCCCAATTAATCTAACACCAACTAACTAAGCTGCTCACTTCTATTCTATGATGTAAACACATTAGTTTATATAGCTATTAGACCAACTAATATTAGCCTCAGGTTTTCTACCTTAGTTTCACAGATACCTCATTCAACAAATATTTATCTGCCAAGATACAAAATAATTTCCTAGCTTACAGTTTGCTGCAATAAATAGTAGAACCTAAATTTAAGAAAACAAACAAACAAAAAAATACAGTTCCCAGTACTAATACTTAAGTGCTGGTAGGATGGTAATGTTTAATATTTAATAGACAAACCTGCTAGAATTACTTTGAGACTACAGCATCATACTACCAATCACTGTCCTCAGAAGAGGTAAGAGAATGTGCCAATTATAAACACTCGACAGGAAAGTATCAAACAAGAATAACACATTTATGAAACTCAAAAAATGAAAACAATTTCTAAATTAACATTTTGTTGTGGGATTAAAACAGGTACATGCTTTGTTTCTAGAAGTTTAAAAAGGCACACTCAGTACTTAAATTTCTCTGCAAAGTACACTTAATTTTTTTTTAAGTTTTAAACATAGCTTATATAGAGAGACTCAAATGCTAAACTAAGGGCTTGAAATCATATCAGGGAGTTTCTCAAACTAAGGAGCAAAAAACTGAAATTAAGAAAGGTGGAATTAAGCCAGTGTTTTCCGTTTAGGAGATAATATACCAGGTGCCATAATCACTCAAAGCTATCCTAGAGTACGAAAGGCCAGCAGGAGCCACAGATTGCCCTGACAACCGCTGGAGCTAGAGTGCAGACAAGCAGAAATGCTGCCACCAACACGTAACCATGGATACCAAGGCCAGCCTTGAAAGGTAAGACAACAGGTTCCTTCTATCTTATGTTTCAGGTACAATCTATTCTTTAAAATGCAATTCTGTTACATTAACATCTATTTCAACCAACTTCCCCACCACAAAACACTAGCAGATCATATGAAGGATGAAAATTATATCTTTTTCAAAGTTACTAAATTCCTTTTCTGATAATTCAGAAAAGGCCAACTACAATTGGGAATACTCACTTGATAAATCATTGCAAGCTGTGGGGTTGCAAACATCACTGGTCTTTTTCCCATTGGCTCTAGGGGTTCTGAATATTTATGGCAAAAATGTACAGAAATAGTACTTATCTTTAGCCACAGGGCTTTTCACATCATATGGGGTAACCGAAAACCAGTGAGACTTTAGAATGAAAATATGTCCCTACAGCCAGTTAATGTGATTTGCAGAAAATGTTTTAGTAATGCTAGGTAAAACTCCTAAGCAGTCAGTATATTTCCATCAGTTTCTTTATGGTATGATTTCAAAGAGTAATATAAAGAAGCAAATTCATAATTTGTCTTTAGTCCTTTGGAGAGTTTATTTTTTAGTTGACTTCAGAGAGGAAGGGAAAGGGTGAAACAGAGAACCATCAATGATGAGAATCATTGATCATCTGCCTCCTGTCTCCCACTACTGAAGATTGAGTGCATTGCCTGGGCATGTGCCCTTGACATGAATCGAACCCAGGACCCTTCAGTCCTTCAGTCGCACTCTATCCACTGAGTCAAACAGGCTAGGGCCAGAGAATCTCTTACCAGACAAATAAAATGAATATTTCCACTTCTAAAGTTCAGCAAATTTACTTAATAGCATGGACAGTCAAAACTTAAAAATCTTCTAATTAGAAACAATCAAATGTAAAGCTTCTTAAAATGATTACCTAAGGGCAGAGTACTAACCACTGTTCCTTAGATTAGGCCTAATAAGCCCCACTGTATAATTTTCTACTTTAAAAAGAGCATCTGCATCCTTCCTGGAGCATGCAATGGCACTACCCTAGCTATAACATCAGGTGGGAAATTTGGAAAAGAGCCTTAGAGTTGATCATTTCAGAGAGGGCAGCCAGTCTTGGGCTCCACAAAAATTCTACTCAAAGATGTCAGATTTGATTAAAAAAACAAAAACTGAGTCATTCACTTATGTTTAAATAGTGTATGGTAAAAGGTGTCCCTTGTATTGTGTTGTTTTACTGTTTGTTGTACCTTTGTAAAGTGCGGCACATAAAAATGCATTTTACAAAGCGGTAAGACTACTCTACTTAAATCTACTCTAATTAAATCTACCGTTTTACACTTTTCATTTTACACTAGCCCCTTTTCCCAGGCATTAGTAACATAACACCCTCCCTCGTTCTCTTTCAAACATTCAGGGAAGGCATTTAAAAATTGCACTTAAGATCCTTTTGTAGCCAAAACGGGTTTGGCTCAGTGTACAGTAAGAGCGTCTGCGGACTGAAAGGTTCCCGGTTCGATTCCGGTCAAGGGCACGTACCTTAGTTGCGGGCGCATCCCCAGTAGGGGGCGTGCAGGAGGCGGCTGATCGATGTTTCTGACCCTCTCTCTCCTTTCCTCTCTGTAAAATATCAATTTTATATATTTTTTTTTAAAAAAAAGATCCTTTTGTAGTTCAAAAGCGTGGTGATTACGTGTTTGCGCTCTTGTGTGAGACGTGCCTCCCGCAAACCTGGGGACACATCACCCGTCTTCCGTGTCTCACACACACTCACACACACACACGCGCACACACACACACACACTCACACACTCTCACTCACACACACACTCACACACACACACACACTCACTCCTAGAATCAATGGGAGCTCGGAGGTCCTTGAGGGGACCGGCGGGGGAAACAAACAGGAAGTGAGAGTGACAAGACAAACGGCAGTGCACGCTGCCTGCTTTCCTTTCACCCGGCACAGCTGAAAGACAGCACATTCTTCTCTTTAACCATCGGAAACTACTGTAAGGCGGGGGCGGGGCTGGACCTCAGAAGCCACGCCCTCCGGGCCGCGCAGCTGGAGGGGAGGCTCTTCCCGGGCCGCCCGCGCCCGGCTCCCCGAGCGGCGCGGCGCCCACTTCCTGCCTCCTTCCCCCGGCGCCCCCTCCGCCCCGCGCCCCGCGCCGCTCCCCGCGCCGCTCCCCGCACAGCCGGGGCCAGAGTCAGGCCAACTGTTACTCACCGCACTCGCTCATGATTCACCACGCGGCGCGGCGCTCGGAACAGCACGCGCGTTCGCCGTCCCTCTTCCAGGGCGAGGGCGCTCGCGGCTCCCGGGGGGGGGGGGGGTGTCACCCCCGAGGCCGTCCGTCCCCGCTCGGCCGTCAAGGGGCGCGGGCTCCCGCGCGCCGTTAGCCCCTCGGGCACCGACCACCGGCCACTTCCTCGGGACCACGGTTGTGACGCGGAGAAACCGCCTTCCGGGGTCTCCGGCCGTTCCCCGGCCCCCGCCCCGGGGTCCCCGCACCCCGACCCGGTCGGAGGGTGACGGCCCGCGCGCCTCCCGCCCTCCCCGCCGCCGTCCCCGCCCTCGGCCCCCGGCGCACCCCCTCTCCCCGGCGACCACCCTGGCGTCCTCCCGCGCGCGGAGGCGAAGTGAACTTGGCGGCCGCTCGGCTCCCCTTCCGCACAAGTGCCCCCCACAAACTTTCCCAGCCGCCGCCCCCGCGCCCGAGGCCCCCGCCGCGCCGCCGGCTCTCACCTGGGGCGTCGGGAGCCGCGGCCCCGCTCGGCCCGGGGCGCGGGGCGTCGGCGGCCGCCGCGGGCGCCACCAGCGGGAGCCCCTCAGGCGCAGCATCCTCCCCGCGCGGGCGCCGTCCGGTCCGCGGCCTCGTCAGCGCGGGCGCCCCGCCTCGCCCCGCGCCGCCCGCCCGCCTCCCTGCCTCCCTCGCGCCGGCGGGGCGGGCGGAGCAGGGTGTGCCCCTCGCTCACTTCTCGTCTGAGCGCATCCCGGCGCGAGGCTGTTTTCTCTCCTCCGACCGAAAAAGAAAAAGGAAAAAAAAAAAAGTACGTGGGGTGTGGGGAGCGCGCGCGGGCGAAGCGCCCTACGCACCGCGGGCTTCGGGGGCGGCGCGCCTCCGCGGGGCCCCCCTGCCCGCCTCCCGCGGGGCCCGGCGGGGTGAGCCCGGCGGCCGCCGCACCTGGCCGGCTCCCCGCGGCGGAGGCGCCGCTAACTCGGGCGCTTGGGGCTCCCAGAGCGGCCTGTCCCCGGGGGCAGCGGGGGCAGCGGGGCGGGGGCCGCACGCAGGCGCGCCCGTCCGGCGTCGCTCTGGCTGCCGGGCCCCGGGACGGGGGGCGGCCGAGGCTCCGGCTCGCGGTTGGTGTGGAGGGGTGCGGGGTGCTGAGAGCGCGGGGTCCCCCGCCCCCCGCGCCCGCCCTGAGCTCTTCGGGACCGTCTCACAACCGGGAACTTTGGAAGCGGGCGTCTTCCAACCCAGGGGGCGAAGGAACTGGAACCGAGTCTCCCCAACAACTGGGGGGAGTCCGATGCTCCGTCACTCCGGAGTGGCGTCTGGCCTTCTCTTCTGAAGCTGCCCGCCCGTGCGCCCCGAGCCCCGGCAGCCCCGCTCTGGGCTGCACCCCCAGAACTGCAGCTCCTGTCCCCCACATCACCTACCCGGGGGCTCATTCTCAGTGGTCCTTGCTGGAAGTTGCCCCTTCTCCCCCTCTACCTCCCCTCCCCCCAAAGAAATTAATAGCAACCTCACCCAAGCTATCACATAACTTACAATAAAGTGCCAGATAAAACACAGGCACCCGGTTACATTTGAATTTCAGATTAACAGCTACTAATTCTTAAAATTAAGTACGTCCCAAATATTGCCTGGGTCCCACTTACTCCTTTTAAAACTATGAGACGTTAGAGATACTTTTGTTTATCTGTAATTCAGATTTAACCGGGCATCCTGTATATTTATTTGCTAAATCTGCAAGAGGCTGGAGTTAATGAATCAATGCTGGCCAACAACGCAACAAGTGGCAAAGCTCTCCTGAGGATGAGCTCCTTTCTTTCTTGAAAAAAAAAAAAATGGAGGTTTCTAGGATAGCAAAAACTTTTGTAAACAACGTTTCAAAGGCAGATCCACGCGTTAGCTAGCATTCGCATTTCTTTTTTCCAATTGGTTTTTAGAGAGAGGACGGGAGAGAGAGAAACATCAATTTGCTCCATTTACTTATGCATTGCATCTTCTCTGTGCCCTAACCAGATATCAAACCTGGAATTTGGGCATACCCTGGTGGGAGCTCTAACCCGTTGAGCTACCAGGCCAGGATGGCCTTTGCATTTCAAAATACAATTGCCCCAGGCAGATAGTAAACAGTTAGTCCACAAGGGAAGTAATTTACCTGAATTCTTTCCTGAAAGAAAGGCATTGTATGTTGGCTGTCATGAATGATTCTGCAATGAACAGTGGGACTACAGCTTCTTTTTGAGATACTGATTTCATTTCCTTTGGCTATATACCCAGTAGTGGGATTATAGTAAGTCTATTTTTAATTTTTTGGCGAACTTCCACACTGTTTTCCATATGACTGCAGCAACTTACATCCCCACCAATAGTGTACAAGGTTCCCTTTTCTCTAATAGCCAGGATATGGAAACAACCTAAATGTCCACAGAGGGAAGAGTGGATAGAGAAAATGTGACATATAACTATGTCTATTATATGTTATATATGCTCTATTATATGCTATTATATATGCAGTTATACAATGTAAAATATACTAAAATGTGCTAAGAGAATATATATTAACTATACTTACAAGACCCCTCCCCAAGAAAAAGCTAACTGTGAGGTGATACAGGGGTTAAATAACTTAGTTGTGGTAATCATTCACTATATATTCGTATGGGTGCTCCCTTGTAGGTAATGAACTGTTTTTCTCTTGCTGCTTTTAATATTCTCTTTGTCTTTTGCTCTTGGTATTTTAATTATCATGTGTCTTGATGTTAGTCCTCTTTGGATTCCTTTTATATGGGGTTCTGTGTGCTTCCTGGACTTGTAAGTCTATTTCTTTTACCAGATGTGGGAAGTTTTCAGTCATTATTTCCTTAAATAGGTTTTCAGTATCTTGCTCTCTCTCTTCTTCTGGCACCCCCACAATTCTGATATTGGTACGCTGAAAGCTGTCCCAGAGGCTCCTTACATTATCTTCACATTTTTGGATTCTTTTCTCTTCTAGCTTTTCCAGTTGAGTGTTTTCTGATTCTTTATATTTCAAATTTTTGACTTGATTCTTGCCTTCCTCTAGTCTGCTATTAGGTCTCTGTACAATATTTTTTAATTCAGTCAGTGTATGTTTAATTTTTAGTTGGTTCTTTTGCATCTCTAGTTGGACCTTTTTCATCTCTTGAGTCTCGCTAAATTTATCCATCTTTTCTAGCATATTCTTGAAAAACCTTATAAGCGTGGTTTTGAACTCTATATCCAGTCGTTTGTTTTCCTCCATTTCTTTTGTTTGTGATCCCTTCCCTTGTCTTGGCATTTTCACTGTGCCAGGAGAACTTCTGTGTTAGATTCAGCCTTATGATACCAGACTAGCAAAACTGCAGAAGCCTCTCTGTTGAGCTTGGGATGGGTGGAGTCTCAGGGGTTAACGGACTGCCTTGCCTTCCAGTTGGCCCTGCCCACCGCCCCTGAGTCTCACGTGACTGGGTAATCGCTAAAGCGGTCCTTGCATGGGCTCTTGCAGTGCCTCTAGACTGCTGCCTTTCCGGCTACCCTGTGCTCCAGGACCATATGAGTCTGGGTCCCCAGGGTTTTGCC
The DNA here is from genome assembly GCA_004026805.1 of Lasiurus borealis. Taxonomy (NCBI): domain Eukaryota; kingdom Metazoa; phylum Chordata; class Mammalia; order Chiroptera; family Vespertilionidae; genus Lasiurus; species Lasiurus borealis. The sequence continues at coordinate 9,489 of PVJN01050766.1, forward strand.
CAAAACTGGGGTTTAGTGAAGTTAGAAGTGCTGCAGTTGGGAGGGTCTGTCTCCCTCCCACTCGTGAAAGCCAGCGGCACAATCAGAAGCCGGTCCTCTGTGCGCAGTGCCGTGCGTGTCACCAGACTTCTGATCTTTTGCGACTCCCCTAATTTCCATGCACTTCTCCCTTTTCACAGTCCAAACTCCCCTGTATGAGTTTTGGCTCGATCTGGGGTTTAGTGTCATAGGATAAGGGGTTCAATGCCTTTGGGAGTCTCCTTCTCCCTCCTGCCAGAGAAAGCCAGCCAGGTACTCTGGCACCTGCTCTCTCCACGCAGGTGTCTGCGTACCTCAGCTTTTTGCAGCTCCTCTGGGTCTCTGTGAGCCCTTCTCTTTTCTTCTAGTTGTACAATTTCAGCCAGCTTTCCTGTGGTTCTGGATGATGTCCGTTCTGTCTTTTAGTTGTAGTTTTGAAATTGTTGTGTGAGGCAGCAGTGTAGGTGTTTACCTATGCCGCCATCTTGGATTCTCCCCATACTTTTTCTTAATGATAGTTTTTACCTACATTTAACTGCCTCTTCATAGGACAACCATTTTGTAATACTTCCTATAGAGAGAATAGAAAAGATGACCTTTTCTCTGACATGCTGACTAATTTTATGTCATTGATAGTTGAGAAAAGTGTTCCTAAGCTTTATAACTCACTGTTGGTAATGGGTCAATTCTTAGAATTGTTCTTAAATTTGGAAAAACTTCCAGTAAGTGTTTTTCACATATGAACAGCAAGATTTGAAAGAGTATTCCCCAGACTAGCTTCTGGATCCATTCATTTCAAAGGTCATTTCTTTATTACTAGCCACATACTCCTGGTAACATGCATATTGCAGTAGAATCTCTGGCCCTGTACTTTTGGCTGACAACACTGGGTAAGTTGGTCCAGGAGGCAACAAGGATATCCTTGGAAGCCATTCCTATCCCTATAGGAATGGCTACCAATAACTTAATAATACTGGAAATGACAGTAAGGCACATAAAATATCCCAAACTAAACGTGTCTCTGAGTCAACTTACTCTTTGCTAGATATTGAAAATGGCTCTGCTCTCTGAGCCACCTGATACATGGTTGGCTGTGCCAGAGGGGTGGCTGCATAGGAAAGAGATTGTGGTCTTAACTGATTTCAGTTAAAATATCTGAATTTTAGAAATATCACAGTAACATATCCCCCGGTGAACACACCGCTAGGAACACACCCTCCAAATGCCTTAGAAGAGGCTTGTGCCAGTGAAGAGCCCTGAAGCTTAAGCAAAATAAACTTTGATGACACAGAATTCCTCCATAATGCTATTATTATTATTATTATTATTATTATTATTATTATCCCAAACCGTTTCCTAGCATTTAGGACCTGCCTCTTTTGCAGTATGTATCACATTTTTTAATTTATACTCACATCTGGTTCTCCAGCTAGATTATAAATGCAACACAGGTGCTTGGCTTTATTAATCTTTGTGCCCAAGGCTAGCACAGTACTTGTTTCACATTAGAGACTCAGTCGACAATCAGCAAATAAAATTATGCTAATGGAAAGGAAGCGATATTACAAGAACAATTTAAAAGAAATGTGACTGAGAAAGCATCTGGAGCTCTGGTTACAGATAGGAAAGAACAATGTGCAGAGACAGGAAGTGCTTATGTTAAATGCTCTAGGGAAAGCATCATACACCTCAGGACTGAAGAGAAATGCCAAGTACAGGAAGGGCCTTTAAAACAACTAGTGTGATTCCGTTTATATAAGACCTCCAGAAAAGGCAAATCTACAGAAATGGAAAGTAGATTAGTAATTGCCTGAGGCTAGAGAAGGAATTGGCAGTGCCACAAATGAGCATAGAGAATCTTGGGGAGGGATGGAAATGTTTGGAAGTGGATTGTGGTGATTATTGCATAAGTCTGTAAATTTGCTAAAAAACATTTGTACACTTTAAATAAGTGAAATTTTTGTTATTTAAATTATATCTCAATAAAGCTGTTTACATTTTTTTCCCTGAAAAGTGAGAGTGGAGATTCAAATGTTCAAAGGCCCTATACATGTATAATGCAAAATATATACATATTACAAATGTATAATATGTAAGTTGTACATATTTTATTATCATATTCTTTTTATTTTTTATTAATCTTCACCCGAGGGTATTTTTCCATTGACTTTTTAGAGAGAGTAGGAGGGAGGGGGAGAGACAGAGAGAAACATCAATGTGAGAGAGACATATCGATTGGCTACCTCCTGCATGTGCCCCAACCAGGGCCTGGGATGAAGCCTGTAACTTTGGTATGTGTCCTTGACCATTATCAAACCTAGGACTCTTCAGTCCATGGCTGATGCTATATCCACTGAGCCAAACCAGCTAGGACTATATTATTATTTTGAATCCTCATTCGAGGACATGTTTCATTGACAAGAGAGAGAAGAGGGAGAGAGAGAGACAGACAGACAGACAGACAGACAGACAGACATCTGTGGCTACCTCCTGCAAGCATGAACCAGCGATCTGTAACAGCAGCCCAAGCACTTGCCCCAACGAGGAATCAAATCTGCAACCGTTTTGGTGCACGGGACTATGCTCCAACCAACTGAGCCACCTGGCTGCAGCTGCACTGTATTTATGAACTAGCTCATGTTGAGTAATTGTTCCACTACACTGTGGTGAAGTTTATTGTGCACATAAAAGATCTATGTGTGCTGGGCCCCTGGGTGGACAGAGTGTCTCCAGTAAGCCCTGTTGATCTGTGGTGGCCAGAGGTTCTGGACCCCCTGGTTACCAGAAGTATGTATCTAGTGAAAAAGAAATGACATTTGAAATGAATGGACCAGAAGCCAGTCTGCAGGATATTCTTCAAATAGTACCACTCATGTATGAAACACACTTGATGGATGTTTCCAATTTTTCCCATTCTAAGAACAATCATAAGAATTGACATTACCAATAGCAAGTCCTAAAGCTTAGATGCATTTTTCTAAACTTTTATATCAATACCAGAGGCCCAGCGCACGATTTAAATAATATTTTTTAAAAATATATTTTATTGCCCTAACTGGTTTGGTTCAGTGGATAGAGCATCTGCCTGCAGACTGAAGGGTCCCAAGTTGGATTCCAGTCAAGGGCATGTACCTTGGTTGCGGGCACATCCCCAGTAGGGGCGTGCAGGAGGCAGCTGATCGATATCTCTCTCATAGATCTTTTTAGCTCTCTATTCCTCTCCCTTCCTCTCTGTAAAAAATCAATAAAATATCTTTTTAAAATATTTATACATATATATTTTATTGATTTTTTTTACAGAGAGGCAGGGAGAGAGAGAGATAGAAACATCGATGAGAGAGACATCAATCAGCCGCCTCCTGCATGCCCCTCACTGGGGTTGTGCCCACAACCAAGGTACGTGCCCCTGACTGGAATCGAACCTAGGACACTCTATCCACTGAGCCAAACCAGTTCCCACCCAGTGCACAATTTAAATCACACAAGGAGACGCCCCGCGTCCTGCTGTGCGATGAGGCACCCATGGGGTGCTGGGCCGAGAGGTGCTCATGCACCTCCTAGTGACTGATTGTGGTCATGATGCCATTTATGTGTTTTCCCTTCCCTCCCCGCTGCCCCAAGCAAACAAGCATGAGATTGTCTGAGCGAAACGGAGGCCCCATATTGCATGGAGATTGTGCTCCATAGGAACCTGCCTGATCCAGGGAGGGTTGGGGTCATTCACTGTGGGAAAGGCTCTATTTAAATGAAGCCTCTGGTGGAAGCTAAGATGGTGGCATAGGTGAACACCTAAACTGCTGCCTTGCACAAAACGGTCATCATCCAGAACCACAAGAAAGCTAAATTATACAACTAGGAGGAAAAAGAGGGGCTCATGGAGACTCAGAGGAGCTGCAAAAAGCTGAGGTACAGAGACACGCATGGAGAGGACGGGCGGCGGAGGGCCTGGCTGGCTTCCTCTAGTGGGAGGGAGAGGGAAACTTTCAACTGCACTGAACCCCAATTCTGACTGCACTGAACCCCAGTTCTGAGCGAGACTCATACGGGAGAGTCTGGACTGTTGTGAAAAGGGAGGATTTCAGGGAAACTTAGGGGAGCTGCGAAAGACAGAGGTCTGGAGGTGCGCACGAAAGTGCGCGCAGAGAGAACTGACTGCTGATTGTATTGCTGGCTTTCTCTAGTGGGAGGAAGACAGAACCTCCCAACTGTGCTGAACTTCGCTTCTGACTGCACTGAACCCCATTTTTGGGAAAGACCCTGGGAACCCAGACTCATACAGGTCCCCAGAGCGCATGGAAACTCAGGGGAGCTGGAAAAGCAGAGGTCTGGAGGCGCACCCAAGTGTGTACAGAGGGGGCTGCAGCGATTACCAAGTGACACTGAGAGCAAGGGGCCACGTAGGGCAGGTCTCACGGGAAGGCAAGGCTGTCTGCTCGCCCTGAGACTCTGCCCCATCCAAGCACAGAGGCTTTTGCAATCTTGCAAGTCTTAGGTGGGAGTCCAGCACAGGAGTTCTCCCAGCATTGACACAGCTGATCCTCACAACCAATTGTCTTGGAGGTCAATTCCCCCTAGTGATACCAACAACAATCAAGACTTAACTACAACAAGACTGTACACACAGTCCACAAAGGGGTGCACCAAGAGAGTCCACCTCAGGTAACTGGGGAGGCGGAGCTACTGGGCCATATAGGACACATAGCACACAAAGCTACTCTACCAACTCAGGGAAGCAGCGAAATGCAGAAACAAAGGAACAGATAACAAATGAAAGAAATGGAGGAAAACAAACGACTGGATATAGAGTTCAAAATCACAATTATAAGGTTTTTCAAGAACTTCCTAGAAAAGGTAGATAAATTTAGGGAGACCCAAGAGGAGATGAAAAAGAACCAACTAGAAATTAAGCATACACTGACTGAAATAAAAAATATTATACAGAGACCTAACAGCAGACTTAGAGGAATGCAAGAATCAAGTCAAAGATTTGAAATACAAAAATGCAGAAAATACTCCACTGGAAAAGCAAAAAGAATCCAAAAATTTGAAGATAGTGTAAGGAGCCTCTAGGACAACTTCAAGTGTACCAACATCAGAATTCTGGGGGTGCCACAAGAAGAGAGAGCGAGATACTGAAAACCTACCTATTTGAAGAAATAATGACTGAAAAGTTCCCCCACCTGGTGAAAGAAATAGACTTTCAAGACCAGGAAGTGCACA
>PVJN01050767.1:0-14716 GCA_004026805.1 Lasiurus borealis
TACCAAGCCAGAGTTTTCTCGGTCAAGACCACGGTATACGTTTCTGAACATTTGTGTAGCGTTTTCTGCACACATTAGTAATCCAAAACCATGTTAGAATAGTTATCAGCATATGTCATTAGCCAGTACAGAAATGTATTCTCTTTTTCATTTCTACAAAAAATACCTCTTCAATTCCCACCTGGAAATTGCTTAAATGACAGTATTAGGTTAGAGTAGACAGTATCACATCTTGACAAGGTGGGCCATAATCCATAAAGAAGACAAAGCTTATTTTGCACCCTCAGAGATATTTTGAATTTTTAAAGGCACTACTATTACAGAGCTCATTACAACTCAAATTTTAGAATTTCAGAATATTTGCCTTCCTGTCAGGATAAGTTCTGGAAAGGAAGACGGACAGAAAATAGAAGAGTGTTTCCTCATACTGACACTTCGGGGCAGTTACCTGGTTTCTACGTTGCTAAAGGCAATGTTTCGTTATATTGGGGTACACCTGTGGGCCTCGGAGTCCCACACGCCACAGAAACGTTATTTTCACGTTACTTTCTTTGCCTTTTAGTTTCAAGCTCAGATCTCATGAAGAATTCTGACTCAATGGCGTTCCTTAGACTTTAGTCTCAACAACATTCAGAGCAGAGGGGGAGACAGCATGTATCTTACAGAGAGAGGGAAGAAAAGCGGGGGAAAGCTAAGACCACCAGGATTTCCCTCTCTCACTGTGTTCCAAAAGCACCCACATATTTCCCCAGCACCTTCCCCATCAGAGCTCACCCACATCTCCTGCTCCTCCCTGACCATCTCAACACCTTATACCCCCCCCCTCATCATCCTTAGCAAGGAACTAACTCTCAAAACTCGGACCCAGGACGGGCAAGACATAGTGTAAGCGAAGGTTTTCTCCCACAAAAATTAATCCATCAAGTCTATGTTCCCCCCGGATGCTCCCCTCACCCCCACTCGGGAATCCTATATTTCTTGCTTTGACTTCATGCATTTTGTTGATTCCAAAGTGGACCAAGTGGGAGCCTGCATATTTCCACTGTCAGCTGTTTCAGTCCGGCCCCCGCGGCCTGCTTTGAGGCAGCTGTAATATCCCACACAACATAGGTGCTTACGCTAATAACAGGCTCACGGGAGCAGGAGCCGTGTCCTCTATTTATGCCTCCGATTACAGTCTTCCTCTCCCCAGCACATCAGAGAGGCGCAGATGTCGGTGCTTGAGTTCTGTCTGTAATCACCCAGCCGGGGGAGGCTGCACCCAGGATGGACCGGGACCGGCCCCTCCACCCCTGCCTCTCCGCCTCCCAGCTTCCCCTTCTCTTCCCCCCCAGCCAGCAGCTCGAAGGTCGGACACAGCCTTCCATCACCCTAAGGCGGGACTCATGCACCCCCACAATGGCCTTTCCCTGCTCCCAAAGGCGGGGATTTCCACTAGAGCTGCTGTCACTTCTGAAGACATGAGGACTTCAGTCACATGGGACTGTAGAGGCAGGATGGAGATGGTTCTAGAAGAAAAAAGATCTGCACGTTGCTTCCTCCTTGGCCAAGGGCTGACAGACCCCTCCCAGCCAGACAGGGGGAGGAAGGGAACGTGGCTGGGGTTTCAGTTGTAGAGCTGGGAGAGGGTAGAGGGGAGCTGAAGAGTGCCCCCCCCAAAAAAAAACAGATTCCAGAGGGCATTAGGAAGGGCACGCTCACCATGTATGGAGTGCCAGCCTGCCACGTGGTAACATGGAATTAAAATCAAACAGTGCGAGAGAACACTTAATTACATTGAGGAATGGCCAAGGATCGTCCAACCGAAAACCGAGTTAAAGAATCGTGGACAGCAGGGGAAGTGGGGGAGAGACATTAGGCTCCAAATGGGGTGCAGAAAAAGAGGACTGGGAGCTTGGAGGGCGGTCAGGGAGCGGAGATGTCAGCGGTATTTCACTCTCAATAGGAAGGAGGGCGGGGACTAGTGGAAGAGAACCCTGCCTGGAGCGTGAAAACCCACAGCCTTTCCGAGAAAAGAAAGTCCTCTCTTCTCATGGGTAGAAAGGACCTATGTGGACTGAGGGATGATCAGCCCCCTGAGATGCGGGGAGAGAGGTATTTATAGTAAATTAAATCTGGCAAACAGAGGCCGTGAGCGCTGAGCTCATGCCTCCACTGCCCTTCAGAGGGCATTTATGGGCATTAAGGATTCACACGTCTCCGCAGACAGCTGCCCAGAGCGATTATCCAGCTGCAAGACCGCCCAACCTCGCTCCGACCCACGGATGTGTCAGCCAGTTTCCCGCCAACAGGATTCCCCAGTGCACTTTTCTCATTCAAATGACCAGCGTGCATGGTTTTTTCCTTTCCTTTTTTTAATAAATATATATTTTAATGATTTTTTACAGAGAGGAAGGGAGATAGAAAGTCAGAAACATCAATGAGAGAGAGACATCGATCTGCCGCCTCCTGCACACCCCACAGTGGAGATGTGCCCGCAAGCAAGGTACATGCCCTCGACTGGAATCGAACCAGGGACCTTTCAGTCCACAAGCCGACGCTCTATCCACTGAGCCAAACCAGTCTCGGCCAGCGTGCATGTTTTAAACTTTTAAAAACACTCCGGATCACAAATGTCTTACCATACTTGGATTTACTGTATGACGTAACTCTTTGCCAGATCCAACTCAAGAATCAAACCAACTCTGTTACCATGTAACCCTTTGAGCCTAATCCTGTAGGCCAGCACAGAGCAAGACTCATGTATTTAATGAATATCGAGCATAAATATAAATGCATTTTATGGATGCTAAGAAATGCTTTCCCCCTCACATCTTACAGATACACCTTAGGAGAGGTGATGCCAATTTTGTGGACATTTTTTAGTGGTGCATTTTTTAAAGTAGATGACTGTCTAACCACTATGCTGTACACCTGAAATTAACACAAAATATTGAATGTAAAAAAAAATACAGTAATTAAAAAAAAGAAAAGGTGTGTATCAAAAGCATTGTAGACTTGATGAAATAGGAACTCATCAATTTTTTAAAATATATTTTATTGATTTTTCACAGAGAGGGAGGGAGAGGTATAGAAAGTTAGAAACATCAATCACCCGCCTCCTGCAAGCCCCCCACTGGGAATGTGCCAGCAACCAATGTACATGCCCTTGACTAGAATTGAATCCGGGACTCCTCAGTCTGCAGGCCGACACTCTAACCACTGAGCCAAACCGATTTCGGTAAGAACTCATCAATGTCATTCAAGTTGCCGTCAAGTGCTGCCTGAAAGGTGTCCCAGACACCAGACTAAGGTGGCCAGAGCATCCCCTGGATTCTCCCAGCATGCTGATCGCATCTCTATGGAGACCACGCTTCTCGTGTTGACTGCTTGGTCTCCTTGTGTTGATGGCTTAGCATAGTACGTGCCAATAAATGGCTCTAGAATGAAGAAAAGTTACCATTTATTGAACAATAGCTACGAGTCGGGCCCTGACCCGAATGCCTTACCAAGGAAAATTTCATTTATCTTAGCAGCTTTAAAGGTGAGGGGGCCGGTAGCAGGCACATGGAGGAGCCCAGCAAGACAGCAGCTCAGTCTAACTCCAAAGCCAGACACACAGGTGCTGTGTTATACTCCGTGTCATGTACAGGCCTTGGGAGCTCTGTGCTGAATTCTGTGTCTGGCCCAAGGATGTACAGCAGGATCCCTGAAGCTGGGGAGAGGGAGAGAGCTGTTCCCCACCCTAGGAAGATAATACAGTGGTACCTCGAGATACGAGTTTAATTCGTTCCATAACCTTGAGGTGTGGGAAACTATGAGACGCTCGAGTCACGGTAAACTGGTGGGTCGTGTGCAGCCGGCCGATCTGCACGATTACTCCTATCACAAATGTTGCTCGTATTTCAAAGCAAAAACCGCTGGCTCAAAGGCTTGTATCTCAAAAATCTCGTATGTTAGGGCACTCATATCTCGAAGTACCACTGTATTTATCTACTGGATGGCCACATTCCCATCTTTCCAAGTGCTTTATGCATAAGGTCCTGAGTTAACATAGCGGTAATGATGCCTACATTTCTGCCCAATAAGATGAGCAGAGGTTCCAGGGGAGAGATGGAGACTGCAGCTTTGTATGGAAGGATCCCTCCACCGGTGAGAGTGAGCGCAGCCCATCTCAGGCTGGGGGAGTTATGCTGAATGACAGGGACGTAGCGTATTCTGGGGAGGAGCTAGAACAGGAGGTACAAAAGCACCGAGAGCCGAAACCGGTGTGGCTCAGTGGATAGAGCGTTGGCCTGCGGACCAAAGGGCCCCAGGTTCGATTCTGGTCAAGGGCATGTACGTTGGTTGCGGGCACATCCCCAGTAGGGGGTGTGCAGGAGGCAGCTGATCCATGTCTCTCTCTCATTGATGTTTCTACCTTTCTACCCCTCTCCCTTCCTCTCTGTAAAAAATCAATAAAATATATTTAAAAACAAAAAAAGCATGGAGTGCCGGGCTTGGGCGTCTGAACCTCATTTCCTGTGTTCAATGATCGTCATCAATGACGATTTCAATGTGGGCTTCATTCCATCCCAGCCGAGCCTCTCTCCCCCTTCCCATCTCACTCAAGGAAGAAGGCTGAAAGTGGGCACCGCCATTCCTAGATCAACTGACTGCCGTGTCTAACAGAGCCTCCTCACCCAGCGCAAAGAGAGGATGAAGGAGACCGGCTGGCTGAAGGAGATTTGGTTATAAGTTACTCTACCGTATTTGCCAGCCTATAAGATGACTTTTTAAGCCAGGAAAATCTTCTCAAAAGTCGGGGGTCGTCTTATACGCCGGGTGTTGTCTTATAGGGTGAGTATATCCCAAACTCTCTATTTTAACTGGAAAAGTTGGGGGTCATCTTATACGCGGGAAAATACGGTATATCACTTCAGCTCAACTAGAGCCTATGAAATTGTCAATTGGGGTCTCCACGAAAATCCTGAAGGATATTACAAACATAAGCTGTATTTTTTAGCACAGAGCTGGACAAACGCGGCCTGCAGCCCATTTTGTGTGGCTCTCAAGCAAAGACTGGTTTTTTACATTTTTAATGAGTTGCAAACAAACAGCTCCCCACCTTCCACCCAATCGAAGGCTCTACGAGAGACACAGACAGACCACAAAGCCTGAAATACCCACTATCTGGCTCTTTACAGGAAACAGGTCACTGCCCCTGACCCAGAACTTGCCACTCTCCCCATCTGTATCAGACACGGGTCATTTAAGCGCTCGATGTGACCAGACACATTGACAACGAGGTCCCTTTCCCACTTCAGGAAGTAGAGCTAACCTCTTGGCACGGCGACATATTGATTAGTAATTCCCCTTAGGAGAATTCTAAAGTTTGAGCGATTATTAGACTCAACCACATTTTTTAAAAAATATATATATTCCATTGATTTTTCACAGAGAGGAAGGGGGAGGGATAGAGTTAGAAACATCGATGAGAGAGAGACATCAATCAGCCACCTCCTGCACACTCCCCACTGGGTATGTGCCTGCAACCAAGGTACATGCCCTTGACAGGAATCGAACCTGGCACCATTGAGTCCACAGGCTGACATTCTATCCACTGAGCCAAACCAGGTAGGGTGACTCAGCCGCATTTTAATGGCATCTTGGATATTTTAGAAAGATGCCCTTCTTACACTTACGGACTTGCTAGCTTCGGGGCGAAGCCTGTACCGGTTTGACCTCCCCAATGCCAGTGCTAAGTGGCTCTGTAGCCTGGCCAGCACACTGGTTATTAAAGCTTACCCACACCACCTTCTTAATTAGAGACCTGTGAAAACCCTGCCTCCCCTTCCAGCAGGTGTGGGCAATGGTCGGCAAACTAATTAGTCAACAGCGTGGCAAACCAAGGCTCGAGAGCCGCGTGTTGCTGGCGAGCCGCAGTTTGCCTACCACTGGATGTGGGTGTAGCTGGAATCTTTTTAAAACTTTGCCTACCCTTAACACCATCTGTGGTGACTTCCTCTAAGACAGTGGTCGGCAAACTGTGGCTCGAGAGCCACATGCGGCTCTTTGGCCCCATGAGTGTGGGTCTTCCACAAAATCCCACGGCCTGGGCGAGTCTGTTTTGAAGAAGTGGCGTGAGAAGAAATTTAAGTTTAAAAAAATTTGCTCTCCAAAGAAATTTCCATCATCGTCCTGTTGCTATTTGACTCTGTGGACTAATAATGAGTTTGCCGACCACTGCTCTCAGATGATACCGGGAAGGACAAAGAAGAGGAGGCCTGCGGATTTTCCGTTCCACGAATCCAGCATACCTTAGTTTCCCATCAAACAGTACAGTGGTACCTCGAGATACGAGTTTAATTCGTTCCGCAACCTTGAGGCGTGGGAAACTATGAGACGCTCGAGTAGCGGTAAACTGGTGCAGCTGGCCGATCCGCACGATTACTCCTCTCTCAAATGTTGCTCGTATTTCAAAGCAAAAATCGCTCGCTCGACGGCTCGTATCTCAAAAATCGCGTCTGTTAGGGCACTCGTATCTCGAGGTGCCACTGTAATTCAATGCCTACCCGAAGAAGATATTCAGGTTTGGAAATTTGTACTGGCCTTGTATCTCATCAAAAAAAAACAAACAATTTTTGGGGGGTAAACCTGTGTGCACAGATTGAAAAGATACTCAAGCCTGGCTCAGACATGAAAACTATGCTAGGTAGAGCGCACAGTCAACTCCTGGTCACCCAGGCAGACTTGAAAGTTTTTGCGGCCTCTGCATGACCCCTGGTCAGGTTATTTTGCAACAAATCCAGGCCTGCTGGCTGGGACCGTGAGCTACATTTCTCCCTCTTTGCAAAAACACCTGTTGCTTTCTGCAATAGAAAGAGGAACCTGTACCATCTCTTAATGACTTGAAAGCTGGAGTCAGTTCCACCTGGCACAGATGCCCGGGCCTTGGCCGCCCGCTGAGGCGGGGGTCAGCTTTGCATTGCACAGAGCGGGTTGATGCAGATATAAGAAACATTGCATTTCACAGGCCGGTGCACACAGTACAAGGCTGCTGAGAGTCTCTGTCTAGAAAAATGTTTCCATTCCCGTTCCTGCTCGAATACACGAGCATCTGCCTTAGAAACCACATTTTCCCCACGTCAAACGAGACAGTGATTTTTTTTTTCCCTCCAAGAGTGAAGCATGTCATTTCATTAAAAATACACCTCCATGCCACCGTTATTTCAAGGTAGCGCAGCCGAAGACAGAGAAGCGAACATGGGTTAAACCGTAGCTCAGCCGATGGAGAATACAGAGCAAAACCATTCATTCCTGGGATTCAGTCGATCCACAACAGTCGTCTTGAAAGCGCACAGCCTGCCAAATTCCACCAATTATTCCATTAATCACCCTCCCCGCTCAGCATGAACCCAGAGCGAGAGGCCATTACTATTTCCTAAATGACAGAGGAAGAAGCGAGCAGGGGTGAGAGAATCTGGAGAGAGTCATCGGCTCTGATGGGCACGCTTTCCTGGCTGTAAAATAATTTAATACGTCTAAATAATTTCCTAGAAAGGTCAAGGTCTCAGTGCCAATGAGCCGCAGAGGCACACCTCACACCAGGCCTGCCCCTCCCGGAGCCCTCGGTCCTCACCCCGAGCGCTCCCCTAAATCTTGAGGAGGTTGGGGCTGAAGTGGATCATCCTGGAGTTAGCCTCGCCCCTACATTCCGGCGTCACTCTTCCCTGGATCATCCAGGAGGAGAACTGAAAGGTGACAACTGTCTGAAAGACCAACTACCACCGGCAATGCACGGCGAGAGGGGAGAGGGAAGAGGGGAGAGAAACTCGCAGAAAGCGGATTGCCTCCAGGAGGAATCAAAGATCCAGGAATGGCTTTTAGTTTATTAAGCATTTCCCATCTTCGCGTGCTAGACCACACACCATTAATTCTTAATGAAATCGCTTTAAAAACTCCTATCCTCGCCGGAGACGCCCGAACAGTACTGGCTATTTCCTGGATTTGAAACACGATCGCCACTCCCCTTTGGTTTGTTAACAAGGGATCCTTTAAACTCCGTGAGGTACAGATTGAATTTCCCGGGCTTTAAGCTTGCATTTGGTAACGGCCATTCCTGGGTGAGATGCTGTGGGAAGTGGTGCCCTCGGGAAAGGTGCGGAGGAGCAGGAAGAGGTGATCAGGGAAAAGGCGGGACTTGGGCATGGATCTGACCTCCAGAGAACCCTCAGAAGAGAGGTTCAGGGAGCGGCTAGAGGGGGGAAGAGGAAGGAGATGCAGTGATGGCTGTGGGGTGTCCTGGTGAGGAGGAAGCCAGGGAGAGGGGAGGACTCTGGGGGAAACATTTCTTTCCTCAGGGGGCCCCGTGGCTCAGATACAGGGCCTCACATGGGACAAAAAGAAAAGTATGGAACTTGGAAGCCAGAGGATCATCTATCAAACCATCACTTTTGTGTCTAAGTCTCAAATATCGTAGACAAAGTAAATACCACCGGGGCGGGGGTGGGGTGGGGAGGGGAGGAGCATTGAGCATGAAGCTTTACCTGGTTTATATCAATCACTTTAGGAGGGAGGTACCCTGTTTCCCCGAAAGTAAGACATCCCCCGAGAATAAGGCCTACTTACAGTTTCGCCTCTCGCTGTAATATAAGGCATCCCCCCGAAAATAAGACCTCCTGATAATAAGGCCTCCCCTGAACATAAGGCCTTCCCAGAATATAAGCTTCCCCCTCCCTCCCCCGGAAGCTACTACCATCAGGCGCCTGACTCCTGATTTAAAGAGACCTCGCCCTGCCTGAACAGCTCCGGCTGCGCTGCGGCCCATCAGTGAGCTGGTTTGTGATGACAACGACTACCCTACCGTAGACAGGTAATCAATTTCCCCCCCCTTTTTTTTTTGTTCAACAATAAATGTGTACCGTCTTCTTCTTCATGGAAAAATCAGACATCCCCTGAAAATAAGACCTAGCGCATCTTTGGGAGCAAACATTAATAGAAGACACTGTCTTATTTTCGGGGAAACAGGGTAGCCAAGGCCACCTAGGAGCCTGGAGGGTCTCACCTGGCCAGGAGGTTTCTTATCCCTGGAAGCGAGGGGCTTGAGATGCTTTAACGGCTTTTACTCCGAGTCCGAAGTCTATCCATCCTTTAGAGCAGCGGTTCTCAACCTCCCTAAGGCCGCGACCCTTGCATACAGTTCCTCATGGGGTGGTGACCCGCAACCATGAAATGCTGCTACTGTGATGCATCGTGATGTCAATATCTGCATTTTCCGAGGGTCTTAGGCGACCCCTGCGAAAGGGTCCTTTGATCTCCAAAGGGGTCGCGACCCACAGGTTGAGAACCGCTGCCTTAGAAGCATGCCAGCCACAGAGCATCCAGAGAGAGGCCAGCGGATGCGGAGCTTAGCACCCGATAACCATCTTTATCGATAACCATCTTTATCGATAACCATCTCTATCGACTGCGCCGCCGCTCCCTGCCAGATCTGACCCAGGCCAACCTTCCGGCCTCCCCGGGTCTGAAGGGGAAGCGGGGCAGCGCTGACTCCAATCGGTCGGAAAACCCCGAGCCAGCTCGGCCTCTGGGACCCGCGGCGTCTTTTGTGAGGCGGGCGGGACGGACACAGCGTCCCGGGGGCTCACTCTCGGGGGGGTTTTGAAAATACGTGCAGCAGCGGCGGCCACCGGAGGGGGGTACGGAGGGAGCGGGGACCCGCCTGCACGGAGCACCGGCTCTGCAAAGGCGCCCCCCCCTCCCCACTCCCCCGGGCAGTTTCACAAAGTCTCCGCCTCATTGTTTCCAGCCGCGGAGTCAGAGGCAACAGTGTAGCCACTGCTCCGGCCGGACCTGCCGGTGCGCCCCGTGCGAGAGCCAGACCCGCAGCCCAGCACACAAAGAGGGGCGGGCGGCCGCGGCGGCGCACACCCCGCGCTCCTCCGGGGCCAGGGAGGTCGGCAAAGTCCCGGCCCTTCCACCCCCGGGACAAAGGGACCCTCGGCTCTCGGCCCCCACCCCCAAGCCCATTGCGGGGCTGGTTCTGCACAGGCGGGACCCTCCCTCCGCGGCCGGTCCTCCGGCATCGGCGTGGCGGCCCGGCGCCCGAACCGGGACCGGGACCGGAGCCAGGAGTGGCCCTCAGGTGGCCGGCGGGCGGGCCCCGCGTAGGGACCGTCCTGTTTGGGGGGTGGGACCGGGTTTGTAGCCCTCGGGGTTCACGCAGGAGCCCCCGGTGCAGCCCCCGGTGCAGCCCCCGTTGCAGGTCGAGGCCGGGCCGGGCCGGGGTGCGCAGCCCGGAGCCCGGAGCAGGGCAGCGGCGGCGGGTCGCCCCCTCCAGGCGGCGGCGGGCAGCGGCGGGCCCCGCTCCCGGCGGCCGAGGCGCCCCCAGCCCCGTCCGTCTCCTCCTCCCCGAGGGAGCGCGCCGGGGAAGTGGGGTCCCGCGCCAGCCTCCGCCGCCTCCACCTGCGGGCGGGGGGCTCCGGGCAGGGGGTCCCCTAGCTCCTCTCCCCATTCTTCGGGGCTCCCGGCTGGGAAGGACCCCGGAGTGGACGCAGAGCCGGCGCTTACCGAGCAGGGGCGGCCGCCGCGGGCCGCGCTCCAGGTCCGGTCCGGGGAGCGGCGGCTGCGCTGCGCGGGGAAGTGATGCGCCGGCTCCTCCGGCTCCTCGGGCTCCGGCTCCTCCAGCTCCGGCTCCTCCAGCTCCCGGGGCTCCGGCTCCTCCAGCTCCCGGGGCTCCGGCTCCAGCGCCCGCCGAGCGCCCTGCACCGCTGCTCCGCGCCGACTTCCTCTTCCTCGGCGCGCCCCGCCGCCGGCCGCGCCCCGGCCCGCCCCTCTCCGCGCCGCGCCGCCGGGATGCGGGCTCCTCCGCCGGCCTGGGGTCCGCGTCCCGCCCCCTCTGCCCCGGGGCGCGGAAGGTGGGGAGCAGGAGAGAGAGAGGGAGAGAGAGGGAGAGAGAAAGCGAAAGAGATGGAGCGCTGGGACTGGTGTCTGGAGCCTGGCCAAACCGAGCAAATTACAGCCCCTGGGGAGGAAGTTAAAAAAAAATAAAAATTCCTGCTACTGTTTTTGCATCATTTTTCTTCATTCTTTTTTTTTCCCCACCAGGATCTTCAGGGGCTTTTCTTTAAAAAAATAAAATCATACAAAAACTAATTCTTTCCAAGTCAGCTTGCTGGCGTTACCCAGAAGCTCTGGGTAAAGGTAGAAAAAAAAGAAGAAAAGAAAAAGGAAGTTCACTGATTCTCAGGCATCATTACGCTAATCACCTGGGTTAATGTGCCAAAGAACCTTTGCTTGGAGAGGGGGAAAGTGAAAAGGAGAAGGGACGACTAACCTTTGTCTCCGCTGGGAAGATGTTTAAAGGCACAGCCTTCATAAAACGGTGGCCCCTGAGACACCGGGCAAAGGCCTGGAGCGAGATCTTCACACCTCTGTCCTTCAAAGGCGAGGGATGCACCTGCCACCACCGGGGTTTGTGGTCTGTGGGAGTGCCCGTCTGCATCACTCATTCCCGGCCTTCTACCCTCACCAGCCACTGGCCAGGGGGCCTCCAGGGGGTTACTGGCCTCTCTGTGCCTCATTCCCTTCACCCCTCAAGTGGCAAGAGGCATCAGGCTGGGCAAAGGCTCCCCAGGTGACCCCACACATAACGAAGCTTGGGTACCTATTCGCCTGTTTTGTTGTTGTTGTTGTTGTTGTTTTTAATAAATTTTATTGATTTTTTACAGAGAGGAAGGGAGAGGGATAGAGAGTTAGAAACATCGATGAGAAAGAGACATCCATCAGCCGCCTCCTGCACGCCCCCTACTGGGGATGTGCCCGCAACCAAGATACATGCCCTTGACCGGAATCGAACCTGGAACCTTTCAGTCCGAAGGCTGGTGCTCTATCCACTGAGACAAACCCATTTCGGCAGCCTTTTTTGTTGTTGACCCCTCCCCCCTTTATCTGCGTTTATGCAAACACATATTTGTAGAAATTATCATAAAGATTTAAGAAATTAGCATAAGGATTTAAGAAATTATCATAAAGAGTTAAGAAATTATCATAAAGATTTAAGAAATCATCATAAGGATTTAAGAAATTATAAAGGTTTAAGAAATTATCATAAAGATTTAAGAAGTTATCATAAAGATTTAAGAAATTATCATAAAGAGTTAAGAAATTATCATAAAGATTTAAGAAATCATCATAAGGATTTAAGAAATTATAAAGGTTTAAGAAATTATCATAAAGATTTAAGAAGTTATCATAAAGATTTAAGAAGTTATCATAAAGGTTTAAGAAATTATCATAAAGTCGGGATTGGTGCAGGAGGCCGCACAGAGGCCCAGCTCTCTCCCTGCAATGGGGCTGAGGATGTTCTGTCCTACAATTTATTGTGTCTCCACAGCTGACTGGCATTACCGAGAGCTCCGAGGCCCCGTTATGCTTGGGGTACGCTCCCCACGGACGATTTGCAGTGGCACGAAAGCAGACATCTGCCCGCTTCAAAGCGAGGTTTCCGTGGGCCCTGTCAGAGCCGTGAGGCCCCCAGCGCAGGTGCCGGCTTCCTTTCCCAGACAGGAAGCAGGCCCAGCTGGCTCCATCAGACCCTTTCCACCCCTGGCTCTCACCCGACACCCTGCCCCTCACCCCGTCTGGGGGGCCTCCCACATGGACAGCAGGTCTGGGTCTCTTTCAGTGCCCTGAGCTAGGTGCTGGCCCTCGCTGGACACTCAAAGGACCTGAGGGTCAAAGAAGCTGGCGGCTGAGTGTGTCTGACGGCTGGGGCTGGGGGCAACTCGGGGAGGAAGGCTGTCCCGACTCCTTGCAAACGCCTTCTCTGCTGCTGCTCTACTCCCCCATCTAATCACACGTTTCCCGGCACAGATAGCTTCCAGGAGAGTGGAGCGACCTGACTGCTAGCCTCAGACTCTGCTCACCTGGGGCAGGTAGCAGCCCTGAACTTGGTTGTCTTGGGGGTGGCGATCACAGTTCCTGCTCGCCCCACTTGGCGTCTCCTCCGTGTAGGAATGCGGTGGGAGGCGGGAAGTGGAGCAGGAGATGTCTTACTGATGCTGAGGGCCACGCACAGCGCGAGGGAGGCACCTAACCCGCCTGATCACGCCCGATTCCCACATAAATGTGCGCGCCCCTCTGATCCTGAGAGAGGGGCCAGGGAATTACCTGGTCTGATTATGCACTCGTTTACCTGCGTGTGCCCAGCACGCAGCCCAGCTCCTAACGCGCAATCGATATGAAATGTTTGAAGGGTGGGGGTTGCACGGGTGGAGGAGAGGACGGCGGAAGTTGTGGAAATGCTATTATGTAGCATTCCGTAACAGCAACAGGCCGCTCTCCCCTGTAAGGAAAAGTAGCCAGCAGACTGGCTTTCTATGGTGCATCCAGTATCAGCAAGCGGTCTTCCTCCTCCTCCTCCTCCTGCTGTTCCTCCTCTTCCTCCTCCTCCTCTCTTCTTCCTCCTCCTCCTCCTCCTGCTCCTTCTCCTTCTTCTTCTTTTTTTAAAAATATATTTTATTGATTTGTTACAGAGAGGAAGTAAAAAGGATAGAGAGTTAGAAACATTGATGGGAGACAAACATAGATCAGCTGCCTCCTGCACGCCTCCTACTGGGGATGTGCCCACAACCAAGGTACATGCCCTTGACTGGAATTGAACCTGGGACCTTTCAGTCCGCAGACCGACACTCTATCTACTGAGCCAAACCAGTTAGGGCAAGAGGTCTTCTTAATACTAATATCAGTCAAGGTCAAAAGAGGGAAACAGAAACCACTAACAGTATTTATAAAAGAAAGACTTGATGCAGGGAATTGGCTCCACGAGTGATGGGGAACCAAGAATCCAAAAGAGGACAGCGAGGCAGGGCCAAATGGCCAACAGCAGAAAGCGCCACCGCCACAGGATGGAGGGTGGGGAGGCCCCCAGACGGAAGCTGTCTGCGGGAGCCGGAGAACAAGGCACTGCCTTACACAGTACTTGGTGGTGGGGGAGGGATACCCTGATTTCTCCTTTCCTTCACCTCCAGTCCAGTGCCTTCCATAGGTTGAACCTAGCTGATGGAGGGGGGGAAGGGGGAGGGCTTGCGACACAGCCTGCAAGGGAGCACTCCCAGCCATGTCTGCGATCCTAGACGCTGAGCAGGAAAAGGGCAAGGAGGGTCTGAGGGCATCCAGCAGGCATAGCCCTCAAATCACACCGCTTTCTTCCTCAAAAGAGACTGGGTCTATCACTTAGATCGCTTTGGGGGAAATGTTGGTGCCTTTTGAGATCACTGCGTGCCTCCCATAGCGTCTCATTTATTCCCCACGCAGGCCTGGTCAGGAGAGACTATCATCCTGGAGTTGCATGCGAGCTCGTGGTTCCAGTGACGTGCCCAAGGTCACCCAGGTGCGCGGGGCAGAGCAGGTTTCGAGCCGGAGCTGTGTGTCCCGGCGCTGGGGCCCTCCCAGCTGTTTCCAAGGAGAGGCAGGGCCACCTCGCAGCCACACGTCAGGATCACCAGTCCGCGGGGCACATATGGGAGTCAGTGTTGGCAAAGGTCACCGAGTTAAAAGGCTGGGTCACACCTTGCTTTCGTTTTACGACTTCAGCTGATAACGTTTATGAGGCTGCTGATGGCTGGACTGAGCTGTTGGTCACATAGGATCAGAAATAGCACAGGCGCTCCTCGGGAAAAACTCAGGTCGCGTTTATCCCTTGGTTTTTGTTTTTGAAAGAAGAGGAAGAAGAAGAGGAAGAAGAAGAAGAAGA
>PVJN01050768.1:0-14669 GCA_004026805.1 Lasiurus borealis
GTACAGCTGCCCTTGACTGGAATCAAACCTGGGACCCTTCAGTCCACAGACTGACACTCTGTCCACTGAGCTAAACCAGCCAGGGCTGGAAAACATAACATTTGAAGTTAAGTACTTATCTCAAGAAGTGTTTGTATTTCATTTCTAATTCAGTTCACATTTACTGAGCTCCCACTGCTTCAGAAGACTTAATCAGTCAGTCAGTCCACAGATGTTGACTGCGTGCCTGCTCTGTGCCTGGCACTGTTCCAGGCACTGGGATGATTTCCGGCAACAGACATAGCAAAGTTCCTGCCTAGAAGGAGCTTACTTTGTAGTCAGAGCAGAAGGATAGTAAACACATAAGCCCTTCCACAAAAAAAGTTAGTAAATAAAGAAACAAACATTATTTCAAATGCTACTAAGTGTAATTGTTACAACAAACATTTAACAGTGTAATGGGTTGGAGAGTGATGGGCAGGATGTGAGGGAGTGGTAATACTCTTTTAGCTCATTTTTTCACACTTTGAGGCTGCTACTCCTGGTATTGCTACTGCTTGCCCTTCATTGAACTACTTGAAATCATCATGCTCTCTTTGTCCCACAGACCTGTAATATAACATCACTGACTGAGTTGTTTTCTGCAGAAGTGATGAAAATACATCAGTCCAACTACATTTTTTTGTCTTCTCCCTCTGCATTATTAAGTGATTGTAAATGGTAAAACTTCTCATCTGTTTTCCACCACAACTTACATTCTGTAATATCCTCTAAAGCATGGAAGATGCTGAGCAGCAGAAAAAAAATCCACAAATGTCCACTATACGCATTAAACAGAATATTTGAAGGTGATACCAGGTTTAAAGACTCAAATACATTCTAAGTATTACAAATACATTCTAAGAGTTACTCAACATAGTGAGAAAAGTGAAGAAAATGGATGGATATATGGCAAAGCATTCCGTTTTCTATTACTGGTGTAACCATAAAGCTGTCCTATAAATTGGTTCAATCCACTTTTCAGTATATATACATATATATGCAAATGATAATAACAAAAAACAAGCTCTTGGAGGGGATGTATCTAGAGAATGAATAACACTGGCCATTAATATTTACATGTGGATGGTACTTTAGAATGCATAAAGTACTGTCACGTGTATTATCTCATAGGCTCCTCAAAACAAAGATGTGAAATAGATGCTGTTATTATCTCCATTTTATACATAAAAAAACTGAGACTCAGCCAGAAAATTTGCACAGAAGCTTAAAGCTAGAGAGTATTAGAACTGGACATCTCACCCACAGGCTGTATCTGCAAGTCCAGTGTGCTCTCCACTGCACCATAGCCACAAACAGATGTTTTCAAGAAGAGGCAGACACAAAGAGAAGTCGAGAGATGATAGGAATGTGAATCTGAAGCCATGGCTAACATGCCAGTGAGAAAGGAAGTAACAGTGTCTTTTAGCAACAGAAAGCTGCCAGCATAAGAACAGGAAAAAAAAAAATGGATCTCACACTCAGTCAGAAAACTACTCAATGGTTTTAAGAAGGAAAGTTTTTAAACAGGAAAGTAGTGAGAAAGTTTTGCTGTTATCAAGGGAGGATTTGATTTTTTTCTTTTAATGGAGGGTTCTTATGCCGAGAGTATGTTCAAGTAATTCAATGAATAGACAGACATTAACAGATCAATAGGCGGTCAAGATAAGTAATAAATGTGAGGAAGCATGAGCATGTAAAAGGAACTGGAACAATGCAATAGAAATACATTGATATCAAAGAAAGGAAAATGCATTTTATGTGATGTTCTCACAGGTAGGCATTCTGTGTTAGAAAGTACATATCTGTGATCTGTTAAGAAAGAAGTATAGACACAAGCAGGGAGGGTGTTTCAGCCTGAGGAGGTACAGAAGCCATAACAAATGCCTCCACATCGTTCTCCATTACTGTGTGGTATAACGCATGGACGTAGAAAGGATCACAGGCTTCCCCATAGAGGTCAAGTACTTTCTGAACCAACTCAAATAAAAAAATACTACATTATCCCCTTTTACTCTTAGAAAACACTAGGCTCATGGCCTGTTTTGTTACTTCATTGTCATCTATTTTGTTTAAATGTCATAGAATTTAAATTATTATTATGTGCTCATTAGTACTGCTGCCTTGGGATGTAATGACTCATATTAGTAGTCTTCACAATAAAAAGGTTTGGTGAATTTTTACTGAACTGTCCTTTTGGGACTATAATTTTTAATATTCTTTGGAAGCTTTGCCAATTCTTTGGTAATAAAGTACTCCTACACTGTCTTTATCGTTGACAATTTCATAAGGAACAGAGCTGGCTCTGTTACCTGTGACTATTGAGTGCCCTTTTGATCCGGTAAGCTCCTTACTTGGAAGAGTCACCAAGGACACATGATTAATATGCAACCATCTTGTAAGCAACAAGGGTGATTTTGTAACCTTTCAGCAATAATTTTAGGCTGGTCTCTGCAATCCCCAGTGTGGGTCATGCAGGACACAGCCAATCAATGATTCTCTCTAATCATTGATGCTTCTCTTTTTCTCTTCCTCTCTCTGAAATCAATACCAAAAATAAATAAATAAATAAAATTTTAAAAGATAAGAAACAAGATTTTTACATCAGTATATTTCACTGAGGCCAATACTGCCCTTTTTTTTTTTTTGGCTATTCTTTCATGTCAAGAAGAGATGTGAGTTATATAAACATGAAAATGTTGCTTTCCTTGTTAAAACTACTGGAAGCTTAATGTGCTGTGTTGAGAAAAATTGTCCTTTTTTTGAAAAATACTTGTCTGGAATGGTTACACAGAAACTCATGTTTAGGAAATGACCTATTGATTGACCATCTCAGGTTAGGAGCATTGACCTTGAGGCTCTTTTCTCCAACAGGTTTGCATTCATGGTTTATGAAAGATTGCTATCAGTAGTCAGCTAAGAGCAAATGCTCATCTTCTTTACTCAAGATACACTCACGGTGATGTTTTAGCAGAAAAAGATAATGATACAGATAGAAAAACAGAATACAGAGATATCTTAGCAGTATCGTGCTGACCTATGCCATTCATAGTAACACTCTGTATTGCATTAACTGCTTCCTTATCATATCACTGTGGGTCATCATTTTTATTTGGTGGCATGGCTGCTCCACTAACTTGTGTGTTTAGTGTCCACCTTTAAAAGCATTATCAGAAAACTGTATCTTACAAGAAGTTTTTTAAAAGATGAAATTAATGAGTGAATGAAGAGAATAAATGAATGACTACAGAAATTAAATGGAAAAATGCATTAATGTTTGAATGATTTTTTATCTTTGGTATAGTTTTGACCCATCAGTAAGAACAAAACTCTCCAGTTGGGGCTATTCTTTTATTGGGCCATTCATGTGTTCCAGTTTTACTCCTCTTTGGTAAACAGGAAGTAATTGTGAACTTTCCTGAAACCTTTAAATGAATCAGTCTACACACACACACACATACCATTTGTATATGAAATCACAAATAATATATATTTATCCTTATAAAATTAAATGAATTATTTATTATTTAAACCCAGTCTTTGATACAGTTAAGCTAACCAGTTCAGGAAAAGAATATGAAAATGAAAAAAAAAATCTTAGTTGCACCAAAATGTCTTCTAGAAGTCCACATAGGTACACCAAAGATAGCTATCATTTTTCCATTTACTGTACCAACACAAGTTGATGCAGTATTTCTCATTACTTTAAGAAAAAAAGAAGCAGTCATCTGCTTTAAACTGAAACCATCAATAGGCTTATATTCTTGTAGCCTGTACAATAGAGTTTAAGAGGCTGGCATTTGGCCGAGACTAGTTTGGCTCAGTGGATGGAGCGTCAGCCTGCAGATTGAAAGATCCCAGGTTCAATTCCAGTCGGGGGCATGTACCTTGCTTGTGGGCACATCTCCAGTGTGGGGCGTGCAGGAGGCTGCTGATCGATGTCTCTCTCTCTATCGATGTTTCTGACTTTCTATCACTCTCTCTTCCTCTCTGTCAATAAAATATATTAAAAAGAAAAAAAAGTCTTACAAAAAAAAGAGGCTGGCATTTGGACTCAATGACTTCAACAAATATTTGTCAGGAGCCTCTGTATGTGTCGAGCACTACTATAGGACACTAGGAATAAAGGTTGAACCAACCAAAGTCCCACATTTTATGGATTTAAGTTCATACTTACTAGCACCATTATTGTTAGAAAGCTCCATAACCTCACCAGACTCCAGTTTCGTCATCAATAAAGTGAAAGTAATACCACCTTGGTAATATCATTCTTAGGTTTATATTTATTAGTGTATTAAAGTGATTAATGCTATGCCAGGAACATACTAAGTATTTGATTTTAACTTTCATTTCTTGATGATAATTACTATGATTCAACTTCAATCAGCTTGCTTAAAATTGAATTTTACAAATTCTCTATATGCTATGGGCTGTTGATGGATAATGATTTGTGGCTAGAGTATCATACATAGGCTGAAAGTTTTACAGATGTGCTACCCAGTTTGGGACCTCTGTCATCTATTTATGCACATATTGGAGTAAAGTCAACACAGTTTTTTTTTTTTTTTATCTTGGCCCTTCCTCCCAGACATTCCTTTAGGCATCTCATCCTACCGCATACCTTTTTAAATAGAAGAGTCATCTATTTGGGCACATATTTTGTTAGCCTTCATAATTTGAATGGATACTAAAACATATTAATGACCCTAAAATGTCAAAAATAATCTGTCACCCAATTTTTTGCCATGGAATATAAACTCAGACTTTCTATTGCTCAATTCTCATTGGGCAAAAATAAAAATAATAGTTATCTTAAAAAATACAGTTGTCTCTCTAACCGGTGTGGCTCAGGGGATAGAGCATCAGCCTGCCCAGACCAGAGGGTTCCAGGTTCAATATCGGTCAAGGGTGCATACCCAGTTGTGAGCTCGATCCCCAGTAGGGGGTGTGCAAGAAGCAGCCGATCCGTGATTCTCTCTCATTATAGATGTTTCTGTCTCTCCCTCTCCCTATCTATCTGAAACCAATAAACATATATAATTTAAAAAATAATAAATAAATAAATACAATTGTCTAAAGGAGAAACAATCCATCCATTTTTTTAGATGTGCTTAATTTTTTATCTCTTGAGGAAGCCAGGCTATCAAAAACTTCTCAGGTCACCTGAAACACACTATCTTTGTGTCCTTTGAGTTACTTCTCCCAACTTCCTCTTTAGTGTTATGTCATGAGTTCACATGAAGGATATAAGCAAAAAAAGCATCTGTTCTCTACAATTGGCTTGCATTTATCACCTCGATACAGTGACTCATAATCCTATATAACCTTTCTAATGTGACCACTCTTTAATACAGTTCCTCATGTTGTGGTGACCCCCAATCATAAAATTTTTGTTACTACTTCATAACTAATTTTGCTACTGTTAATGAATCGTAATGTAAATATCTATGTTTTCCAATGGTCTTCGGCGACCCTGCTAGTGGTTCTCAACCCACAGGTGATGCGCACTGACCACCAGGGGAAGACACTCAACTCAGGAGCTGGCCCCTGGTGGCCCCCAACAGGCAGAGTTCCCCCGAGGAGTTCTGGACTGTGAGAAGGCACAGACTGGGCTGAGGGATGCACGCCTCCCCCCTCACCCCCCACAGTGCACAAATGTCATCTACCGGGCCTCTAGTCAATTATATTCAATTATATTAATTTCTCTGTATTTGTCAGAAGGAAGCTCAGCCAAAATTTAGGCTTCATGTGGCAGTTGTACAGGTCTTTTTGTATTATTAATCCTTATGTGTCATTCTTACCTTATCCCTGCCTTTATCCTATTTCTCCACTCCTTTTAATCTTTCCCCTGTTCCTTTTCTCCTCCTATAATGGATATGTAAGTCATCTCAATAAAGGATTTGAATAAATAGCTACTAAAACAAACAAGCAAAAGTCACTCTACTGCTTTTTTCTTAGATATTAAAATTTTCACTGTTAAATGGTTGTAAAAGTGTGTAATTTTTACCCTTTTTTTACAATATTTAAATTTTTTTTCTAGTAAACAGATTATAGCATCCTATAGTACATTATAAAGTACTTTTGTCTTGATACTATAGGTTTTCCTAAATTTACAACTTCTCTTAGGAAAGTTTTTCACAATCCATGTTTCTATTGATAGAGATAAATTGTAGGCTCAAAATCATTAAAATCTGATCAACTAAAAGACATCTTATTTTCAGTAATTGCCATCTTTTTAACCCTCCACTCAATAGGTGCCATTCACCTATAGTGATAACCAAATTACATATGTGTGTGTGTGTGTACATACACATACACACACATATACATATATATATGTGTATATATATATAAAATTCCCATCCATTGTTACTTTAACAAGACCCAAATAATAATTCCTATCCTGATTTTAAAACACTTGGGGGAAAGGGCCTTTATGGCCCTATAATTAAATTTAAAATGTTGCTTAGAGCCAATATACAAAGCCAAAAAAGTGTAAATAATATGTACTTGCCATTTTGTAATACATTTGCATCCTGGGGTTTGAGATATTGTTATGGATGTAAAATATACTTTACATCCATAACAATATCTCAAACCTCAGGATTTCAAATATTTACAAACCAAGAAATAAATTTAATTCCAGGGAAGAAAATTTACTTTTTTTACAATAATGAAAGATTTCAGCCTGTGAGTCTTCTGGACAGTTATAGAAAAGCCCATATGGAAAGCTCAATTAGAGATTTGAACTGTCTTTTTTAGAATGAAGTTCAATATGGATACAGTAAGAATAACTAATTATAAATTTTTTACTAATTATTTAGCCATATCTGGTTCTATCCAATTTTTATCATAAGTCAGTCCTTACTGGAACTTATTGTTAATTTAAGTGCTCAAGAGTTTTCTCTATCCTCATACTCTGAAATATTATTTGGCATTAAAGTAATCAGTCCTATCTAATATGTTATCATGTCATTTTCTAAATTAATAAATGGTAAGAATTCCTGTTTACATGACATATTTGTGAATATGTATTAATTTAAAATCAGTTTATTTTTTTCTTGAAGATGATATTCTATATATATTAATGGTATGTGTAAATAAGTTCATAATCCTTTAAGGGTTCTTGCCATATAGAAAGCAATTGAATTATAAGAGGTTTTTTAAAATACATTCAGAGAAGAAATGCTTTGGGGGAAGAGATCTGGAAATGAAATTTTAATAGTATCAGAGAGCGTGAGAAAGCTCTAGACTTGGAGGTTGAAGATAACAAAAGTAGTTTATTTCGACATTACCATAACCAGGATGAAAAGAAATCACAGTTCTAGGAGCATAACTGACACTCCAGAGCTCCCAGTGTTCATCATCAGGTGACAGAGAGCCTCATGACCATGGTCAGCAGGTAGATGATATTACCTGAGAGCTAGGTTTTCTTCAAGTGCGTCATTGAAAATGTAATTTTATGCAAGTTTTTTGTTATTTGTAATCTGTTTTATGTGATATTTTACTCACCTCAAATGAATACATTTGAGACTGTTATGTGTATAATTTAAAGTTTTCTTAAATATATGGCTAGAAGAAATAAAATGGTTGATCACCTGCATGTTGTGAGGGTTAAGGAGGGATTTGGAAAGGAAACTTTAATCTCTGAATCCTCCAGAGTTCAAGCTGATGATACCTTTTGGGGCAAGATCAGTAGATCTAGACAAGATTGTTCTCAAATTTATTTAGAAAGCCAAAAGAACTAGAATAGCTTAAACAATTTTGAAGAAGATTAAGGTGGGAGGAATTAGTCTATCCAATTTTAATACATTACTGGCAAATATACAAAGAAACTGGATCACTTGAACATTACTGGGAGGAATGTAAAGTGGTTTAATGACTCGAAACAATGTGGCAGTTTCTTGGAAAACTAAACATGCAATTAATACACAGCTCAGCAGTTGCATTTTTGGGCATTTATCCCAGAAAAAATGAAAATTATTTCACAAAAAAATTTGTACATGAATGTTTATAGCAGCTTTATTTATAATAGCCAAAAAAACTGGAAACAACCCAGATGCCCTTCAACAGGGCAACAGTTAAATAAACTGTGGTACATCCATATGCAGGGAATACTACTCAGCAATAAAAAGAAACAACTTCTTGATATACACAACAACCTAGGAAAACCTCCAGTGAATTAAGCTAAATTTTTTGGAAAGCCAATCTCAAAGGTTACTGTGTGGTTGCATTTATATGATACTAGAGGTACAATGCAAAAAAATTGTGCAAGGGGCTCGGCCCCTGCAGCCCCAGCTTCATCGGGAAGGTCATCCAGACCGTCATCCGGATGCTAATTAGCCCAAACAGTTCTGCTGCTTGGCCTAATTAGCATATTAGCTCCTTATATAGGATTCTTGAAATGACAAAATTATGGAAATAAAGAACAGATTAGCCCTGGCTGGTTTGGCTCAGTGGATAGAGCATCAGCCTGCAGACTCAAGGCCCCAGGTTTGATTCCAATCAAGGGCACATTGCCCAGGTTGTGGGCTCAATCCCCAATAGGGGGCATCCAAGGGGCAGCCGATCAGTGATTCTCTCTCATCATTGATGTTTCTATCTTTCTCTCCCTCTCCCTTCCTCTCTTAAATCAATAAAAAAATATTTTTAAAAAACTGGCTAGTGGTTGTGAGGATTAAGGAGGGATTTAGAAAGGAAATGGGTGTGGCTATAAAAAGGCAATGTGAGTAATCTTTGTGCTGATGGAAATGTTCTATAGCGTTGTCACCATCCTGGATGTCATAGTTTACTATGGGTTTTTTTAAATATATATTTATTGACTTTTATAGAGAGAGGAAAGAAGAGAAAGAAAGAGACACATTGATGTGAGAGTGAAACATCAATTGGTTGCCTCCTGCACTTCCCTACCAAGGATCAAGCACAAAACCTGGGTATGTGGCATGACCAGAAATCAAACCTGTAATCTTTTAGTGCACGGATGACACTGCAACCCACTGAGCCACACCAGCCAAGGCTTTACTAAGGTTTTTTACAAGGTGTTACTACCATTGAGGGAAATTGTAACACAGAAGATCAATCTGTGTTATTTCTTACAACTGAATATAATCTATAATTATCTCAGAATAAAAATGTAATTAGGAATTAATGCAGCTAAGAAATGAAGTACAAAGTATCAATTTAGAAAAATATGATAAAACTTTATTAAGAGGCATCAAAAATCTATACTAATAAAAGGATAATATGCTAATTAGACCGGGAGGCCTTCCGGATGTCCTTCTGGACAAAGCCATAGTGGCAGGGCCAAGGCAGAGGCAGTGAGGGGCAATCAGGTTGGCAGTGGAGGGCATTTGGAGGTGATCAGGCCTGCAGGGGAGGGCAGTTGAGGGTGATCAGGCCATCAGGGTGGCATTTGGGGATGAGCAAGTCGGCAGAGGGGTCAGGTGGAGGCCATTAGACCGGCAGAGGAGGGCAGTTGGGGACAAGCAGGCCAGCAGGGCGAGGACCAGTTGGGGATGAGCAGGCCGACAGGGGGCGTTCAGGCCAGCAGGCAGAGTGGTTAGGGGTGGTTAGCAGGCAGGCAAGTGAGTGGTTAAGAACCAGAGGTCCTGGATTTCAAGAGGATCAGGCCTAAACCAGCAGTTGCACATCCCCCTAAGGGTCCCAGATTGGAAAGGGTGCAGGCCAGGCTGAGGGACAACTCTCCCTTCATGAAATTCATGCACGGGTACACTAGTTATTCAAATAAATGGCAGGATATAGCATGTTTGTTGATTGGAAGACCCAGTATTGTAAATATATTAGTTGTCCCCATATTGTCCTACAAGCTTTAGTACAATTTTAAATCATTAAGTGACTGGGATAATCTATAATGGCTAATTTACAACCTCCTCCTTTCTCCACTTCCTTCTTCCTGTTGGCTACAAAGTAAAGAGCAGTGATTTTGAAAATCTGACAAAACAATACAAAATATTGTCTTCAAAATACCAGCAGCACTTTGCTTTGCAAATTCACAAGTTTTTTACTTTCATGATCTTCTGTATGCATCTCCATTTCCTTAATTTCAAAATGGAAATCATCATCAAAATAGTGTAAAAGCCATAGAAATTTTCTGTGATTTTATGTTTTGTTATATGTTTAATAACATTTAATAAGCATCAGTTTTCTGATGAATCCTGTCCCAGACATTTGTTTATACAACAAACATGTATTAAGCCTCAATCGTGATTTCTGAAATAAAAAGTTTTAAGGGATTACCTCCAAAGGATTTAGATATAAAGCGAGGTATTGGTAATACCTGAAATGATTAACTAAGCAAAGAAAGTATGTGGTAATCTAATATACACCATATACAAAATACTGAAACAAAGAAAGGGAGTAGTTGGTGTGAAGTAAAGATGATTTATTAGAGGAAATAAATATTGAAATGGAGCTTAAAGCAATTAGATGTTCATCTTCTGAAAATTATTTTCATTTTCAGTGCTTAACTGATTTATAAATATTGACTATATTGCAGCAAAATACCTGTGTAACTTTGGCCTATCACAACCTCTCTAAATTTTATATTTTACCTGTAAAATGAAACTGTCATAAGAAATTTTATCTACGGTCCTTTCCACATCTTTTTATTTTTATTCAATATGTTTCTGTCTACATCCAAATTTGGACCAGGTCAACTCCATCTTGAAAGCTCTTGAACAGTTAAAGTTTGACTCCCTGTGAATTCTCAGTTTTGACACTTTCCTAACCTCTTTTGATTCTAAACCGTATTTACATTTTAGCAGCTAAAGAGATCTAGAAGACACTTTCATTATTAGTCAGTGTTATCAACTAGTTGCTAATAGACTGTGGATCTTCTCATCAGTTCATTGGAGAGGCAAGAAAAACACTCTACTTCCTTCAGCTTTAATTATAGAATATCCAACTGCCATTACATAAAAATTTTAGAGGAATTTATTGCTTAACTCTGAAAACCAGCATATACTTCAACATAAGGTATATTTTATCAATCTATGTTGAACATGAATCAAATTTGATCTTTGCCTTCTCTGGCTGGACTTCACAATCACCAGAATCAGAGATACCTAGTTTCTCAGATTTTGAAAAGGTTTATCAATATCAATTGAGCTTAGCCTAGGAGAATAGGGAATACTTATAGAAGAGTAAAAGGATGAACCCAGAAAAGAAGACTGGAACCAGAGAATGGAGAACTTTAAGCCTAATTAATTTCTACTTAATCTGAGAGCCATTGGATATTTTTGAGTAAAGAAGAGATATAAGACAAACTATACTTTAAATTTTTCATCTGGTAGATAATGTATGCGATAGAGAAGGAGAGACTGAAGGCATTGAAATTAGGAGGATGTTTCTGGATTCTAAATGATAGGTCATTAAGTCTAGAGTGATAACAGTGGGTGTGAAAAGGAAGAAAGAGACTGAAAAACTTTGCTGAGGTGCACTTGTCAGGATTTGGTAACTGACTGGATCGGGAGGCAGTTAACAAGGGAGGGAAAAAAGCAAAGATGACTGAGAGGCTTTGAGCTCAAGTAAAGAGAATGTTGTGTTCATTCAGAGAAATGGAAAAGCCTTCCTGGAAAGGAAGCCCAACTGTTTGGACTGCATGCAGAAATGGAATACTACATTTAGTCTCCATCCCAGTTCTTTCCCACTGTAGTCCTTCTAAGGGTTGAGAAACCAGGCATATCAGCTCAAATAACAAAAGCAGAATTGTTGAGGAAAACTCTTCTTCTATTTCAACTCCATTTTTTTACCCACTACTTTGAAATATTATTGTACTAGAGGCCTGATGCACGAAATTTGTGCAAGATAGGCCTTCCTTTCCCAGGCTGCTGGCATCGGCTCCCCTCTGGCACCTAGCACTCGGCTTCCCTCCATCCACAGGCAAGCACCTGGGACCTGGGTTTCCCTCACAGCCCTGGCTTTTCTCCAGAAGGTCATCCAGTCTAATTAACATATTATCCTTTTATTATTATAGATTAGACTCTCACCTCTTACTGAATATCACTATTACTGTGTCATTCATTCATTCAGGTAAAGTAGCAGTATGTGAGTTTATATTCTGAAGTGTATAGTAGGAGAGTGAGCCCCAGAGAACATTGTATCTGTGGGAGGAGTTGTAAATGCAGTCAGGAAGGATTAAATCTATCATCCTAATTCCTCACAATCCACTCACCACATGCCAGCCAGTGTACTTTTTAAAATACCTGAAACTGCAAACAGACCATTGCACTTGGAATATAATTAAAACTTGTCACTATGGCCAGTGAGCCCTCACGTGGCTTGGAGGCTGCTCACCTCTCTGAATCGTCTAATACTTCACTTTCCCCTTCACCTGCCATGCTCCAGTCACTCTGACTTTTCCATTTCTCCACTGTAACAAGCTCTGCCTCATAGCCTCTACTTTTTGTTCTTCCAGATTTCTGCCTGTAGCACTCACTCCAGATGTTCATCTGCCCTCTTGCCATTCAGGTCTCAGGTCACAAGTCTTCTCCATCCAATCTAAATTGAGGACCTGAGGAATAACTCCTTGTCCCTCCTCCTCATCCTCCCTCTCCTCCTCCTCATCCTCCTTCTTCATCTAGTCACATCCCCCTATTGTGTTTTCTTTACAGTGCTTCTGACTCTCCACCTGTCATCCCTACTAACATGAGCAGAGCCATTATATATCTTGCTCAGAGCAGAGCCATTATATATCTGTATCTCAGCTCCAGAAATAGTACCTCGCATACAGTAAATATATGTATGACTGTATAAATTAACCAGTCACAGGACCTCCAGAAAAAGTATCTGCTCAAAATATAGAGTAGAATCCACAATTGAGAGAGAACAACAAAAAATTTAGATTGAATTAGTAAAGGTTTTGTTTTATTTAGAAATAAGGAAAGTATTTTATAGTTTATTCTCTGTCTCACACACACACACACACACACGTCACACACAAACTAGCAGCCATAAGCCACACCTACCTACCTAGGAACAAATAGTCCTTTTGTTGTTATTGTTAATCCTCACCTGAAGATTTATTTTTAGAGGGAGTGAAAGGGCAAGGGAGAGACAGGGAGAGGGAAACAGTGATGTGAGAGAGACACATCCATTGGTTGCCTCCCATGCATTTGCCCTGGCCAGGGACCGAGCCTGAAACTGGAATCGAACCCAGGATCCTTCAGTCAGAAAGCTGACACTCTGTCCACTGAGCCAAACCAGTTAGGCCAGTCCTTTCTGACAGTTCTATTTTAGAATGAGGCCCAATTCAGCTCTATACTGATTGTATTGGGAATAATCAAAAACCTGTACTATTGTTTGGTTCTTTGCATTACCTTATTTAGTACTCTGTGCTCTTACAATCCTTTGTTAAAGTTACTTTTGAAAATGACAAAGGGAAATTGGGAAAAGAGAGCTCAAATTTTAAAGGGGAACAATATCCCTGGAGGCCAAGCTTGTGGCAACAGTAAGAGTACTGTGTGAGACAAGAATTAAAACCAAAGAAAGCACTTCTACCCCAACTTTCTGGGATTAATAGGTCATTGAAGCAATAAAAATGTGTCAATTTTTTATTAGCTAGGAAATGGTTTATTAGAGGAGTCTATCAGATTCCATGTGAGAGAGATTGATAAGAAGCTGAAGAAGCCCTACCCGGTTTGGCTCAGTGGATAGAGCATCAGCCTGCGGACTGAGGAGTCCCAGGTTCGATTCCCGTCAGGGGCACATGCCTGGGTTGTGGGCTTGATTCCCAGTGGGGTCATGCAGGAGGCAGCCAATCAATGACTCTCTCTCATCATTGATGTTTCTATCTTTCTCTCCCTCTTCCTTCCTCTCTGAAATCAATAAAAATATATTTTTTAAAAAAAAGAAGAAGCTGAAGGAAAGAACAGACTGCTCCAGAAGCTGCAAATGACATAAAAGTTTCTACCACTGATTTTATGTTTGTTTCAGTCTACCTCTTATCTCTGGCCAAGCTTGATGATTTTCTTTTAGGGTCTCAACATAGTCTCAGTATTAAAGGGCTTGCAACAGTGGTTAGCAATGATAAGGGACTTACCTGTATCTTACACAAGTAATTTAACAAGGCAATGCAACATGTTTCCTGCCCCCAATGTGGCTGAGTCCACACTAATGCCTTCTAACTGGGAGCCTCCTTTAGGCACCCTTCACTGTTCAGATATTGGGAAGTTTGGATTTTTTAATGATGTTCTCCTTAGAAGCTCTAGAATTCATTTTAAAATGAATTTTAATAGTTATATTTTATATCTTTTTAGAAGGCACATTATTTTTCAGTGCTCTGGTATTTCTCTAATTCTTTATAACTTTCTAAAAATAACTGCTGGCGAGCTCATAAATTCATTAGCTAATCCCGCTGGGACTCAGTAATGCATATTATAGACCTCCTGATTTTTATATATTAGATTTTCTCAAGAATTCCCTTACCTGTTATTATCAACATAGCTATATTGACAGGAT
Organism: Lasiurus borealis; assembly: GCA_004026805.1. Taxonomy (NCBI): domain Eukaryota; kingdom Metazoa; phylum Chordata; class Mammalia; order Chiroptera; family Vespertilionidae; genus Lasiurus; species Lasiurus borealis. Next base: position 14,497 of record PVJN01050768.1, read on the forward strand.
CTTCATTATTTCCTAATTGCCCATATTTCTTTTTCTTGTTAAAGATCAATTTTTAAAATCAAGCCTTGTCATTTTGAAAATATCATAGACAAGTTATCCTGTTAATGTTTCATATCTTTCTAGTTTTTTTCTCTCACCTTTTATCATAGGAAACATAAAATGTATTCATCATC
>PVJN01050769.1:0-14714 GCA_004026805.1 Lasiurus borealis
AGACAGTGCTTGCACAAATGAAAGATAAATTTTTCTTCTAGATAGATCAGTGAGACTCATAAAATATTAATGATGAAAGCTTGGGGAATTAGATATACCCCTGACCATAGGTTTCTCTTGACAGTGAAGCACAGTCAGTTTAACCTATTTTTTTTTCTGTAAGATTTTCATGAAGAATGATATGAAGAGGGGGAAAAAATGCATGATTTAAGATTCAGATGAGCATAGATTTTCGTTGGGAAAGGTAATTTCACTATCTTTCATTTTCTGTCAGATTTTGTGTTCCTTTTTTATTTTAATTAAATTTATTGGCGTGATGTTGATTAATAAGATAATATATGTTTCAAGTGTGCATTTCTATGATACATGATCTGCATATTTCATTTTATGTACACTACTCAAAGTCAAATTTTCTTCTGTCACCGTATATTTGGCCAGTTTATATTTTGCTACTCCCCACCCCATTTTCCTCTGGGAACCACCATATTGTATTATTGTCTGTGTTTATGAGTTTCAGTTTTATATCCCACATATGAGTGAAATTATATGGTTCTTAGCTTTTTCTGCGACTTATTTCCTTTTCTGTCTTTATTACCTTTTATTGAACTTAGCATAATATTGTCAAGGTCTATTCATGCTGTCACAAATGATAGTAGTTCATCATTTCTTGTGGCTGAATAGTATTCCATAATATATATGTACCACAACTTTTTTATACAAATATCAACCATAAAGTCACTGAGTAATGTAGTATTGTAGATTTGTTTATTGAAGTTCTATATGTGTTCATGAAGGAAATTGCTTGAAAATAATACAGAAAGTATACATTTCTTATTAAAAGGAATTTTAGAAATAAGATGGGCAATCAAGAAATAAAGAGGGACCATGGGAGATGAATGAATATGAGGCAGGCAAAAATAGCTCCAAGATGCAGAAATGCTTGTCTTACTTATATAGAGGATGAAGACATCCCATAGGGTAAGAGGGTGGAAGACATACATTCACAAAAAAATAAAGAAAAGTCACAGGATACTGGGAAGAATGAAACATTTTCATAGAAGATAGAGTTATGAGAGAAAGAGAGGAGCACCACGTGGTCTTTTGACTTTGATACTATGCAGCAGAATGACCAATGAGGAAAGCCTGGGGGGGGTCCTAAATTAAAGAAGGGTCCAATTAGAAAGGGCCATGCTCAGATAAAGGATTACAGCATATATAATCTGGAAACAAAGGGACATGAGAGAGATTTTAGAGATTGATTTTTTTTTGAGAGAAAATACTTTTCCTTTTAGGGGCTCCTCCTCAAGGGGTCCCCTTTGGGAACACCTCTGCCCAGAGTTTGTATGTGTTTCCAATAAACTTCCACATGTTTATCAAATAATTTTTTTTTAGCCCATGAGTTTATTCTTCAAACTTCATATGGCGAGGACCCACATAAGAAAAGTCTGCACCTCAAACCCCACATTTCATTATTTCATTTAACATACAATAGAATAATAGTTCCCATTTATGTCATAGAAACACTTCATTTAACTAAAATAAAGGGATGTATTGAATATGTATCCAAATATATCATTCACAAAGAAGTATGTGTTCTTCCTAAAGTCAATGTAGTTATTTTTTACTTGCTAGGATTTTGTTATCTTGAAAGTCCTTCCATATTATTAAAAACTTATAATTAGGAAAAAAATATGGCGGTGGAATAGACGGACATGTCTGGAGCCTTATCACTGGGCAGACGGAGAGAGTAGCTGAGAGTTGCACTGGGAGTGTTTGTTGGCAAGTTAAGAGTCAGTTATCCTCCAGGAGAATGTGGGGGACTGTTGGACAGGGCTCCCCTGACTGGGCAGCCCCACTGCCAGGGGGTTTTGTCTGCCGGAGACACCAGCGTGAATGCAGAGACCACACTATCTTATAGGGGGAAGTGGATGTCTACGGTGGTCTGAAAAGCTACAGCTGCAGGACCCACCAAATAGCCAGGGGACCCAGAACACTGCTCTCCAATCGGTACAGACACTGGGACTCAGAGTAGCTCCACACACCACACAGAATGGTCAGATTTCACCTGGGATAAGGTGAAGTCTTCTGTCCCGCAGAACAGAGATGCACACACTGTGGGAACTGGACTGGGGGGAAGCTGCTCTAAAGAGAAATCCATGGATGTGGGGCAGGGTATGATCCCTAAATGTGGAAGGGGGCTCTCAGAGCTATTAACAGAAAGGAGCTCTGGAAAGCAACCTATTTTGATCTGAGGCAGAAGGACAGCCTGGGAGTTATTACAGTGTCCCGGCTACTTGAACAGGAGCGGGGAAGGGAGAGAGCACAGACAGCACTCTCCTCTTCAGATCCTGGTTTCTGATTGCTAAGCCCAATACATAGGATCACGCAATTGGAGATATCCTGAGAGACTGCAGGGGAGGGTGTTTTTCTGTAACCCAGGGATTGGAGTGCAGAGTAACCATCATAAAATCAGCTCTGGGGCAACCCATTCCCACAAACCAGTATTGAGAACCATAGATTAGCAGGTTCTAAGCACAGCCTAGAGAGGTCCTATGCTTAGACTCAGAGGTCAATTTTGAAAGACTGCCCAACCCCCAGTGGATGACTCACAAATTCACTCTCACATAATCACAAAAGAATAGAGATTAAGACACACCTCAGCTATGGAACACAGGGAACTGCAATACTCTCCCTACTGAGAAACAGGGGTGCCAAAAAGAACAATAGAAGTGAATGACCTCCACTACTGCCCATTCTATTTTTTGTTTGCATATTTTAATTAAAAAAGTATTTTTCTTTTCTCCCCAATTGATTTTACTTTTTTTAATTATTACATTTTTATTTTCAACTAGTATTATTACTACTACTATTTTACCTTTTTGGGAAAAAAGGGTCATTTTATTTGCTCTTAATTTTACTTTGGGATTAGGGTTGTACATTCTATTTTCATCTTTCCTTTAGCATAATTTTACTCTATCTCAACTCTACCTTTATGTTAACACTCTCTCCCTAACTTTCCCAATTTTTTGTCTTGTTTTTCTTTCCCTTTACCAATTTTAGATTCTCCCTATTCTTTCTCTCTACCTGGTTAAAATTTCACTCCACTTATATATCTAATTTCAAATCCCTTACTCCAAGTCCATACAAACCTCTCTCGTCTTGTCTTTGCTATCCAAAAAAACAAAATACTTTATCTCTAGGTCCTTTTGTTGTTGTTTACCTGAACGACAATTATATTGATTTTTTATACTTTTTTGTGAGATTGTTTTTGCTTATTCTACCTGTTTTATTTTGCTTTTTGTTTGCTTTGTTTTGTTTTGTTTACAACTCTTTTCACTCATCTCCCTTGATATTAGTTGTTATTTGTAGTTTGTATTCATCTCCAAGTACTTTTTGCCAGCATTTCTCAAGATTAGTGGCTATTCTATTGGAGTTTACTCCTCACATCTATAACTTGTTTCCCTTTTCACTCTTGTTCTTTTTCTTTTCTCTCTGACAATTTTCTCTTTCTCTTTTCTTCTTCTTTAATTTTTTTTTTATTTTCTCCCTTCTCCCAATTTTACTTTGGCACTTCTTTCTTTTCTTTTTTCCTCACTTTTCTGTTCTTCTTTCTCTACTTACCCCTAATTTGTCTTTATTGGTGGTCACCTTATTTGTGGCTATTAACATTGTGAATACATTTCTATTCAAACCTTTGTGTGCTGTACCTGGTAGTGTTGTAGTTTGTACCTTTAAATCAATGTAGGAGAGGGAGCTACATAACCAGACACTCATAATAGAAAGACCAGGGGCAGACAAAGAAACAGCCCGCATATGACAGGAAAGCAGGTATCACCAGAAAAGGAAGTAAACAAAATGGAAGAAGAAATAGACCTGACAGAGAAAGAGTTCAGAAAATTATCATGAGATGGCTGAAAAGAATGGAACAAAAAATTGAAAATGTGAGTAGGAGCAAAGAGCAAATGAAGGAGAACCAAGGAAATGAAGAAGAGCCAAGAGGAAATGAAGAAGAAGCAAGAAGAAATTAAGAATAATCAAGAAGAAATGAAAAATGACATCACTGCTATAAAGAACTCAATATAAAGCAACAAAAGTAGACTAGAAGAAGCAGAGGACAACATCAGTGAGCTAGAAGACATGGTAGGAAAAAATACCCAAGACAGCAGCTTCTAGAAAAAAAAAAAATTAAAAAACAAGCTGAGAGCCTAAGGGAACTTTGGGATAACATAAAACAAAGCAACAACAGCATAATTGGGGTTCCATAAAGAGTGGAAACTGAGAAAGGCTTAGAAAACCTGTTTGAAGAAATAATGACAGAAAACTTCTCCAATATAGGAAAGAAAAAAGCCACACAAATCCAAGAAGCTCACAGAGCCCCAAGCAAAATTAACCCCCAAAAACCAACACCAAGGCACATTATAATTACATGGGCAAACACCAACAACAAAGTAAGAATCTTAAAAGCAGTCAGAGAGAAACAGAAAGTTATCTACAAAGGAACCCCCATACGACTAACTACTGACTTCTCAACAGAAACTCATCAGTCCACAAGGGAATGGAATGAAATATACAAAGTCATGCAAAGTAAGAGTCTGAATCCAAGAATACTGTACCCAGCAAGGCTTTCAATCAAAATTGAAGGGGAAATCAGGAGCTTCACAGACAAAAAAATGACTAAGGGACTATATTACCACCAAACCAACAATGCAAGAAATGTTAAAGGTTCTACTGAAAAAAAAAAAAGAAAAGAAAAGAAAAGAAATAGGAAGCAAAGAAGGAACACAGGAGTAAAGACTAAAAATGGAGACAGATAAGTACCTATCAATAATAACTTCAAATGTAAACAGATTAAATGCTCCAATCAAAAGACATAGTGTAACCAAATTGGATAAGAAAACATGATCCATATATCTGCTGTCTATAAGAAACCCACCGCAGAAAAAGAGATGCACACAGATCGAGGGTAAAGGGATGGAAGATGGTATTTCAAGCAAATGGTAATGAAAAAAAAAAAACTGGGGTTGCAATACTTATATCTGATAAATTAGATCTCAAAGTGAAGGACATAACAAGAGATAAAAAAGGCCAGTTTATAATACTAAAGGGAACAACCCAACAAGAAGAAATAACTCTGGTAAACATATATGCACCCAATATAGGAGCACTTAAATACATAAAAAAAAACCTCCTGGAGAATAATAAGGGAGAGATTGACAGCAATACAATCATAGTAGGATACTTTAATACCCCACTGTCACCACTGGACAAATCTTCTAAACAAAAATCAGCAAAGAAATATCAATCCTAAATGACTCACTAGACCAGATGGAATTAATTGACATCTTCAGAACATTTCACCCAAAGCCAGAGAATATACTTTTTTCTCCAGTGCACATGGGTCATTTTCAAAGATAGACCATATGTCGGGTCATAGGAAAAGTCTCTTCTAATTCAAGAAGATAGAAATCATATCAAGCATTTTCTCAGACCACAGTGGCATAAAACTGGAAATCAACTACAATAAAAACAATATAAAGAAATCAAACACATGGCGACTAAACAGCATGCTATTAAACAATGACTGGGTAACCAGAGAGATCAAGGAAGAAATAAAAAACATCATGGCAACAAATGACAATGATAACACAACAATACAAAATTTATGGGATACAATGAAAGCAGACTTGAGAAGGAAGTTCATAGCTCTACAAGCCTACTGCAAGAAACAAGAAACAATGCTAATAAATTTCCTAACATTACAACTCAAAGAGCTAGATAGAGAGCAATAAGAAAAGCACAATGCATGCCGAAGGTAGGAAATAGTAAAGATCAGAGCAGAAATAAACAACATGGAGACCAAAGAAACAATTCAAATGGTCAAAAAAAAACAAGAGCTGGTTCTTTGAAAGGATAAACAAAATTGATGGATCTCTACCCAGGCTCACCAAGAAGCAAAGAGAGAAGACCCAAATAAACAAAATCAGAAATAAAAGAGAAGAAATAACAACAGTCCCTGCCGAAATAGAAAGGATTGTATTCTATAACAACAAATTGGACAACCTGAAAGAAATGGACATATTCCTAGAAAAATATAACCTTCCAAAACTGAATGAGGAGGAAGCCAAACATCTCAATAGTCCAAAAACTATGGAAGAAATTGAAGCAGTCATCAAAAAGCTTCCAGCAAACAAAAGCTACACAGGAGAGTTCTACCAAACATTCAAGGAAGAATTAAAACCTATTTACCTCAGACAATTCGAAAATATTTAAGAAGAAGGAACACTTCCATACACCTTCTATGAAGCCAGCATCACCCTAATACCAAAACCAGATAAAGACAACACAATGAAAGAGAATTATAGGCCAACCTCTCTTATGAACATAATTCTCAATAAAATTCTAGCAAATGGATCCAGCAGTACATCAGAAACATCATACACCATGACCAAATAGAATTCATCCCAGGAATGTAAGGATGGTACAATATTCACAAATCAATAAATGTAATACATCACATAAATAAATTGAGAGATAAAAATCACATAGTCATATCAATTGATACAAAAAAAGTATTGAACAAAATCCAACACCCTTTCTTGATAAAAACTCTCAGTAAGGTGGGAATAAAAGTATCATACCTCAACATCATAAAAGCCACATATGATAAACCCACAGCTAACATCATACTCAACATGCAAAAATTAAAACCATTTCCCCTAAGAACAGGAACAAGACAGGGATGCCCACTCTCACCTCTCCTGTTCGACATGGTACTGGAAGTATTAGCCATTGCAAATAGACAACAAGAAGAAATAAAAGGCATCCAAATTGGAAAAGAAGTAAAGCTGTCCTTATTTGCAGATGACATGATACTGTACATGAAATACCCAAAGGACTACATCCAAAAACTAATTGACTTAATAAATGAATTCAGCAATGTAGCAGGATACAAAATTAATGCCAAGAAATCTGTGGCATTTCTATACACTAATAGTGAAATTACAGAAAGAGACTCAAAAAGCAATCCCATTTACCATCGCACCAAAAAATTAAGATACCTAGGAATAAACCTAACTAAGGAGGTAAAAGACCTCTATGGAGAAAAGTACAGGACACTGAAAAAAGAGTTAGAGAAAGATGTTAACAGATGGAAGAGCATACCATGCTCTTGGATTGGAAGAATCAACGTCATTAAAATGTCCATACTACCCAAAGCAATCTATAGATTTCAATGCACTACCCATTAAAATACCAACAACGTATTTCACAGACCTAGAAAGAACTCTTCAAAGATTCATATGGAACAAAAAAAAGACTGTGAATAGCCACAGCATTCCTGAAAAAGAAGAATAAAGTAGGTGGAATCTCAATACCAGATTTTAAGATATATTACAAAGTAACTGTTCTCAAAACAGACTTTGACTGTCACAAGAACAGACATATAGACCAATGGAATGGAACAGAGAATACATATATTCACCCAAACCACTATGCTCAATTAATATTTGACAAAGGAGGCAGGAACATACAATGGAGCCAAGACAGCCTCTTCAGTAAATGGTGTTAGGAAAATTGGACAAATACTTGCAAAAAAATGAATCTGGACCACCAACTTACACCAAATACCAAAATAAACTCAAAATGGATAAAGGACTTAAACATTAGACAGGAAACCATAAAAATACTAGAGGAATCCACAGGCAGCACAACCTCAGACATATGCAGAAAGAACTTCTTCACTGATACTGTTCCAAGGGCAATGGAAGCTAAAGAAAAAAATAAACAAATGGAACTACATTAAAATAAAAAGCTTTTGCACCACAAAGGAAACCATCAACAAAACAACAATAAAGCCCACTGTATGGGAGAACATATTTACAAATGTTATCACTGATAAAGGTTTAATCTCCAAGATCTGCAGCCAGCTTTTACAACTTAATAAAAGGAAAATAAATGATCCTATAAAAAAAATGGGCAATGGATTTAAATAGAACCTTCTGAAAAGACGACAGAGGAAGGCCAAGAGACACATGAAAATATGTTCAAAGTCACTAATTATCTGAGAGATGCAAATCAAAACAACAATGTGATACCATCTCACACCTGTTAGAAGGGCAATCATCAACAAATCAACAAACGACAAGTGTTGGTGAGCATGGGGAGAAAAAGGTACCCTTGTGCACTGTTGGTGGGAATGCAGACTGGTGAAGCCATTGTGGAGAACAGTATGGAGTTTCCTCAAAAAAAATAAAAATGGAACTCTCATTTGACCCAGCAATCCCACACTTAGGAATATATCCTAAGAAAGTAGAAACACCAATCAGAATGGATTTATGCACCCCTATGTTCATAGCAGCACAATTTACAATAGCTACAATTTGGAAATAGCCTAGGTGCCCGTCAACAGATGAGTGGATCAGAAAACTATGGTACATCTACACAATGGAATTCTATGCTGCCATTAAAAAGAAGGAATTCTTACCATTTGCAGCAACGTGGATGGAACTGGAGAGCCTTATACTTAGTGAAATAAGCCAGTCAATGAGGGAGAAACACCACATGATATCACTCATTTGTGGATAATAAAGAACATTACAAACTGATGAACAAAAGGATAAATATAGAGGCAGTAAAGCATCAAACAGACTGTCTTATTACAGCAGGAAGATGAAGGAGAAGTGGGGTAGATAAGAGATCGACCAAAGGACTTGTATGCATGCATATAAGCATAACCAATGAACACAAGATGCTTGGGGAGGTTAGGTTATGCCTGGGGGTGGGGGGCAATGGGAAGATATGTATATATGTAATACAATAAAAAATAAAAATAAAATAAAATAAAAATAAGAAAATAAACTTATAATTATGTTTAGGCCTACCTTCTCTTTATAGAATTCTTAGTCAATTACCATTGCCCTGAGATTTTTCCTAACACACATTTTTATTTTATATAGAAATAAAGTTTATATTTATAAGATTTAAAGATGATAGAAATTTATCACTTATTACAACTTGAGTAATTACATATTTATAAGAATTTGTATATTATATTAAATTATATGTATTAAATACCTGAATTTTGAAGTTTGAATATTAGAAATTTGTTAAAAATTATAAAATGATTCAATTATTCTTTTGAATTTTTAAAAAATTTTATACTAACAATTATTTGTAGTGTAATATGAAATATTTTTATCATGCTAAAGATCAAAAATATATAAAATTAACCATTGTTCATAAAATACCTCAAAAAGATGATCACTCAAAATAAAAGTAAATATAACCAAATATTATCTATTAGAATTTTCACATTTAAAGTGCCATCTAATGTGCTAAGTGTTAATAATCAAACAGTTAAAATCCTTTTCATACACTTTATCTTTTATTTTATGTCCTAACTAACAGGAGAAAAATCTTATAGTAATAAGATTTTATATCACAATAATATTTATAAAAATATTTTATGACAATACAGATAAATTTATCTTCGTATAATTGACCTTTGAATAATTGAATATCTTGATTTCTATATCTTTTCTTAGGAAACCTCTATGATTTTTGTTCCTCAGCATACATGTACAATTCTGAACCAAATATAATCCTGTAAGCCACTAATGGATTCCAAAGAACCTGTGATTATAGTATATGATTAGGACTCTAGTTGGTGATATGCGTACATGGTTAAATCAGCAGATTTCATTTTGTTAATCAGTCTTTCAGAAATTCATCTACACTATGGTAAAAAATTAGATATGCTTTTAAGATATATCTTAAAGTGCATTTAAATTCACATCGTTAATAGGTGGAAAGACTCAGAAGACACAGGTCCATTTAAAGACACCTGATCTTGAAGGATGTTATAACGTTCTCAAAGTGATAACATTTTATTTCATGATTGCCTGATCAGCTGATTACCTTCCCTATTATCTCAACTCCCTTCATCAGTGTGTTTGTCCATCAGTTTGAAAACTTAGGCTGCATAGACCAAAAGCCCTGCTGTGGTCAAATATCAAGTTTTCTAGAATTTGTCTCATTATTACTGCAACCGACTGTGTGCAAAATTTCTTGAAATTTATAGATAAGTCTACATAAGTTCTACCTCCTTTCTGCCCCACTCCAATAATTGAGTCTGGTTGAATATAATCAAATTTGGCCCTTCTATGTTGAGTATAATCCAATTAGCTGTAATGATACTAGTTTCATATTAAGAGGTGAATTTATTAACAATGAGAATTCCAAATGACTACTGCCATTTTAAAATATCAATTTACAATTTCAAATATTAATATTTTCCTTTCATTGAACTCATCACGGAGGCACTGATTAATAAGATTTCATGGGTTTCAGATGTACATGTTCATAACTCATCTGAACACTGTATTGTGTATTCACCATTCCAATCAAGTCTCTATCCATCACCATTTATCTGTCCTTTACTGTCCTGCACTCCCACCCCTAGCAATTAACACACTGGTTTTTATGTTCATGAGTTATTTATTTTTATCCCCTTTTTTTTCCTTTTTTGCTCAATCCCTCCACTTGTGCACTGTTGATGGGAATGTAGATTGGTGCAGCCCTAGTGGAAAACAGTATGGAGTTGCCTCTAAAAATGAAAAATGGAACTGCCTTATAACCCAGGAAGTCCACATCTGGGAATTTACCTAAAGAAATCAGAAACACTAATTTGAAAGGAATGTGTGCAGTCCTATGTTCATTGTAGCGTCTTTTACAATAGCCAAGAGTTGGAAGCAGCCCAAGTGCCTATCAGTAGATTTAAATATATATATATATATATATATATATATATATATGTATATATATATATATATATAACATTTAAATTATCAAATACTAGTAAGCTGTAGAAAAGTAGGAAATATTATCCTTTGCAACATCATGGATAAACCTAGAGAGTATTATGCTTAGTGAAATAAGCCAGAAAAGGCCAAGTACCATATGATTTCACTCATATGTGGAAATTAATGCACAAAATTCACTAACAAGCAAAACTGAGACAGGCTTAATTTCAACTATACTTGCTGTATGCAGAAGCTACAGAAGAAAATAGAAGGAACATGTGACATTTCTATGAAGATGTTATTGATCACAAAAGTTATCCACAGTACATCTTAATATAGATAGAAAATGCTGATGAAAATATACATAAATATACTTGTGTCTCAAGAACATAAGGATTTTCACAATTAGTTATTATCTAAAAGAATAAATGTTTATATAACATCAAACTTCATGAAACAGCACTGCAAGTTCTTCAGAGGTAACTAAATAGCCTAGAGTTACACTGAAATTCTAAAAATATAACTAGGACTTTTAAGTATTGTGGAAAAAATAATGTAAAATGAAAACATATTTATTCCTCAAACTGCTTTTCTTTAAAGAATACACACATGACTTTAAAGACATTACCTTTAGTGACTTTTCTTCATGTATCCATTGTGTTATAACTGCACACAAAGGTTTCTTCTGAACACCTTTGTTAACGTAGCCTGGCAGATATTCAATAGAAAATTGTGTTCCAGGCAGTGAATTTATAATGTTGCAGCAGAAACAATCTCTTGAATGTTGTAAGCCCATATATAGTAAAAATCAATAACATGGATAAACATGTAGCAAACTAGCCTATGCATTTCTGAGGTGTAGAGAAGCTAGGTAATGTGGACAGTGTAACTTTCTAAGGGCAAATAATCCTGCATATAAGTGAAAAATGATAAAATTCATAAAATTTATTTATTAGCAAAAATAAATGGCAATGTTGAAAGATAAATAATAAATATATGTTTATATTACATAACATATGCCTCAAAATTTAGTTAGATTATTTTTATAAATAGACTAAGAATAATTTAACTTAATATAAAGATATATTCTGTGATATAACTATATAAAATAAAGTATATTGAAATAATTATTCTATATTTTTCAGTTGATTTAGAAAACTAATAAATATCAGCATAATGCAAGTGCATTAAAATAACAAATTATTTAGAATACTTTTTATTTCACTTTTATGAATAAAAGCAGAGAATAGATTAGTAACATTAGATTTTCTTTTTTCAGTATATCAACATTTTCTGTACAAGACAGATTATGTACAAGACAGCTTCTTTCTTCAGGTGATATTGGATGTCATTCACAGTAGAATTCTGAGGGGCTCTAATTATTTTTATATATAATAAAAGATATTACATAAGTCAGTGGTCTCAGGATAGCTGTGTATGCCTAAATTGAGGGCATTTACTCATTAGTTTTACAGACACAAGTTCTATTTGTACACAAGTACTCCTTTCATGGTAAACTCTAGAGAATGTTTATTGAAAATTTCTAAGTTTATCAAGGCATGTTACTTGATATTTTTATTAAAACTTGAAAATGTACTGATGCTAGAAGACATAACAAGGCAAAGAACAAAAATAAAATATACCAATACAATTAATTCAATTAAAATATCTCCCATAATAAATGTACACATGTGCACGTGTGCGTGCACACACACACACACACACAGGCATGTTATCTTTAATGTCCTCCTAAAATATACATATATTAGATTTTTTAAATTCTCATAAACCATCCAGACTTTTGTGTTAATGTTGTGGATATAGTTGCTCTATTATACTAAGATTTAGAAATTATTACTATTGGTTAGTTTGCATATTACCTCTTTATTATACAGGTTATTTTATTTAATTGATTCACATATTTACAAATATTTTGCCATTTCTTCCTATCAGAACATCCACCTTACCTACATGCTTAATGTATATTCTCTAGACTTTCGTTTAGTGAAGATTTTTTAGTTTTTCTTTGTCTGAAAGTATTTTTATTTTGCTCTTGTTCTTAAAAATTATTTTCCTAGACTGTGAGTTTAGATATCAGTTACTTTTCTGTCACCACTGAAAATTTTTTCTATTGTTTTCTGGATTTCATTTATTTTAAAAAATTGTCTTTCTAGTGGCTATAACTGTGCTATAATTTGTTATTTCTCTTTGGCTGCTTTGAAATTCTTTATTTTATCCTTGGTGTTCTGAAGCTGCTTACCATGTGTCTCCATATTGTCTTTGTGTATCCTATTTTACTTCGTTGATCTTTCTGAATCTGAATACAGATGTATTTCAGCAATTCTAAAATTTCTTATTCATCTTTCATCATCTTTAATGTTTTTCTCTATTATATTTCTTTTTCCTTTTTTCCAAGTAATTTCATAGTTTATTTTTGTTGTTGTTAACCCTCACCAGAGGTTATTTTCCCATTAATTTTTTGAGAGTGCGGAAGATCAGGGGAGAGACAGAGAGAGAGAGACATCAAATGATTGCCTCCTGTACTCACTAAGGTAGAGTCTGCAACTGAGGTATGCATTTCTGACTAGAATTGAACCTGAGACCTTTCATTCCTCAGGCCAATGCTCTATCCACTGACCCAAGCCTGGTAGGACCATTGCATTGTTTCTTTTTTTTTAATTTCTTTTTAATTAATTAATTAATTTATTTATTATTTTTCCCCTTATTGCCCTCCCCACACACTACCTCATCCAACCCCCTTCCCACCACCACACCACCCCCGCTTTCCCCCATTGGCCTGTATCCACTGGCTATCCCCCCACACACATGCATACAAGTCCTTCAATTGATCTCCTATAGGCCCCTCCTCCCCAACTTCCCCTGCCTTCCCACTGTAGCACAAGAGTCTATTCATTGCTTCTTTGCCTCTGGGTCTGTTTCACCCCCACCACCACCCCCTGGTTCTTGTCTTTAAAAACATCTTGCCCCTGAAGGCTAGAAATAAACCCACAGAGCAAAAGAAAAATATTTGAGCCCCAATTTCAATGTCCGATAGCTTTGATTCCCAGTTTCAATGTCAGACAGTTCCTTATGTGTACATGCCATCAATGGTATCTGGATACTGGACAAATGGTGCGATGCTGGTCCGACCCTCTCTGATTTGGTCCTGGGCATCCTGTAGAGGTGCTCAGCTGCTAACGGCTCACATGGCAAGGCATCGTCATCGTCTTCCATCTGTGAACTGTTTCTCCTCTTGCCTTCGTATTTTGCACAGACCTGTCAGTTCCTCTCTGTTGCAGGAGTCCACTTGCTCTTGGAGTTGTTTTTTGAAAGTATACAAACATCTTCTCGACTAAAAGTTAATAAAGAAATCTTTTCTATAAAATTGACTTGGGGTCCTTTTTATTTTTGCCTACTCGCTTTTCCTTTGGTTTATTTTGAGGCCATGTGTGTTTTTCATGGGTGTCTTGCTATTAGCATTATAAATGGAAATTAATTTTCTAAAGTGAAAATTTTCTTAATGTAATTTACTTACCGGATATTTTTCCTTACATGCTATTATCCTACTCCACCACCCCCATTTTTTTTTATTAATGGAGAATTTGGTAAAATTTTTTAATGCAATCTTGATAACTTTAAATTTTAACTTTTTGCACACAAATATGCCTGTTTTCTGTTCATTACATATTAAGTAAATTTACCATGATATGAACTACCAATAGAAATTTTAATTAACACTTTAGAAACAGATTTTTATCCAGTATACTTAAATTTTCTTGGGTGTTAGCTAATTTCAGTTCTCCAATTTAAATTAATCTGAGAGCTTGTTAACTCTTTTACATCAAATTTAATACTCTACCAACAATCTTAGATTACCCTGTATATATTAGTGGAAAGGTTTATTTGCATTGAGTA